>WNWK01004967.1:17721-129376 GCA_009830355.1 Cherax destructor
CTCTCAGATACTCCTGACTTAATCCCATTTATTTCTCCCCACTGAAACCGCCTACCCCTTCAGCTTTGTTTCGCTTAGGCCAGGACATCCAACTTCTTTCATTCATAACATCGGCAATCATCTCTTTCTTATCATCCGACTACATCCACGCACATTCAGACACCCCAATTTTATAAAGTTTTTCTTCTTCTTTTTAGTAGATTTGTACAGGAGAAGGGGTTACTAGCCTATTGCTCCCGGCATCTTATGCCTCATCGACACGCATGGCTTACGGAGGAAAGATTCTTTTCCACTTCCCATGGACAATAGAGAAAATAAAAAGAACAAGAGCTATTAAGAAAAAGAAGAAAAACCTAGATGTGTGTATGTATATATATGCATGTGTATGCAGTGTAGTGTGACCTAAAGTGTAAGTAGAAGTAGCTAGATATACCTGTTATCCAGCGTGTTTATGAGACAGAAAAGACACCAGCAATCCTACCATCATGTAAAACAGTTTCAGGTTTCTGTTTACAGTCACCTGGCAGGACGGTAGTACCTCCCTGGGTGGTTGCTGTCTACCAACCTACTACCTGTATTAATATTAAATAATATTAGTTAAATTTAGGTGACAACATTGGTTGGGTAAGATAAGCTGAATTACCAGGTATATTATTTTAAGAACGAATGGATTTTCAGTTAAAAACAGAGTAGGGGAGTTAGTAGATGGGGAGCTGAGGTATTGGGTAGATGGCGGGAATATTTTGAGGAACTTTAAATGTCGATGAAAAAGGGAGGCGGTAATTTCATGTACTGGCTAGGGAGGTACAACATCATTTAGGAGTGAAGAAGAGGCAGGATGTGAGTGTGGGGAGGTGCGTGAGGCATTACGTAGAATGAAAGGGGTAAAGCAGCTGGAATTGACGGAATCATGACAGAAATGTTAAAAGCAGGGGGATATAGTGCTGGAGTGGTTGGTATTTTTGTTTAATAAATGTTGAAAGAGGGAAGGTACCTAGGGATTGCAGAGAGCATGTATAGTTCTTCTTTATATAAAGGGAAGGGGGATAAAAGAGTGTAAAATTATAGGGAATAAGTTTACTGAGTATGCCAGGTAAAGTGTATGGCAGGGTTATTATTGAAAGAATTAGAGGTAAGACAGAGAGTAGGATTGCAGATGAGCTGAGAAGGAGTTTAGAGTGGGTAGGGGATGTGTAGATCAAGTGTTTACAGTGAAGCATATATGTGAACAGTATTTAGATAAAGGTAGAGAAGTTTTTATTGCATTTATGGATTTAGAAAAGGCATAGATAGAGTGGATAGGGAGCAATGTGGCAAATGTTGCAAGTGTATGGAATAGGTAGTAAGTTACTGAAGGCTGTAAAGAGTTTTTATGAGGATAGTGGAGGCTCAGGTTAGGGTGTGTAGGAGAGAGGGAGATTACTTCCCAGTAAAAGTAGGTCTTAGACAGGGATGTAATGTCACCATGGTTGTTTAATATATTTATAGATGGGGTTGTAAAAGAAGTAAATGCTAGGTGTTGGGGAGAGGGGTGGGATTAAATTATGGAGAATTAAATGCAAAATGGGAGTTGACACAGTTACTTTTTGCTGATGATACGTGCTTATTGGAGATTCTAAAGAAAGTTGCAAAGGTTAGTGGACGAGTTTGGGAGAGTGTGTAAAGGTAGAAAGTTAAGTGAAATAGATAAGAGTAAGGTGATGAGGGTATCAAACGATTTAAATAAAGAAAATTGGATATCACATTGGAGAGAGGGATTATGGAAGAAGTAAATGTTTTCAGATATTTGGGAGTTGATGTGTCAGCAGATGGGTTTATGAAGGATGAGTTAACCATAGAATTGATGAAGGAAAAAAGGTGAGTGGTGCATTGAGGTATCTGTGGAGACAAAAACGTTATCCATGGAGGCAAAGAAGGAATGTACGAAGTATAGTGGTACCAACACTCTTATATGGGTGTAAGCATGGTTGCAAATGCTGCAGCGAGGAGGAGGCTGGAGGCAGTGGAGATGTCCTGTCAAAGGGCAATGTGTGGTGTAAATATTATGCAGAAAATTGAATGTGGAAATTAGGAGAGGTGTGGAGTTACTAAAAGTATTTGTCAGAGGGCTGAAGAGGGGTTGTTGAGGTGGTTTGGTCATTTAGAGAGAATGGATCAAAGTAGAATGACTTGGAGAGCGTATAAATCTGTAGGGAAGGAAGGCGGGGTAGGGGTCGTCCTAGAAAAGGTTGGAGGGAAGGGGTAAAGGAGGTTTTGTGGGCGAGGGCTTTGACTTCCAGCAAGCATGTGTGAGCGTGTTAGATAGGGAGTGAATGGAGACGAATGGTTTTGGGACATGACGATCTGTTGGAGTGTGAGCAGGGTAACATTTTGTGAAGGGATTCAGGGAAACCAGTTAATTGATTTAGTTGGACTTGAGTCCTGGAAATGGGAAGTACAATGCCTGCACTTTAAAGGAGGGGTCTGGGATAGTGACTCTGGGAGGGACTTTTCTCAGCTGTGTATCTGAGCTCCTCTGCAAAGACAGTGATTATGTATGAGTGTGGTGAAAGTGTTGAATGATGATGAAAGTATTTTCTTTTTGGGGATTTTCTTTCTTTTTGGGTCACCCTGCCTCGGTGGGAGACGGCCGACTTGTTGAAAAAAAAAAAAAAAAATTATTTTAAGTTTAGAAAAAACAAATTAGGGAATGGGTGGTGGTTGAACCAACAAGAAGTGAGTCCTAAAATACAGGCCAGTGAAGCTGTAAGTTAGTTTTGGGGCTTAAGTTAAAATTTATATTCACAATAAGTTTTTTAACTCACAAAATATATTCAGTAATGCATAAGATAACTTTTTGATAATGACCTAATTTTAGGCCAGTTTAGATTGCTTAAAACAAGTGTCTCAAAAAGCTTATGGAAGGAGACTTACATAATTGTAAAGAATTATGTACTGCACAGAATTCACAATAAAAGCAAATTTAAAAACTCATTTTATGATTTTTGCCGTAAAGCTGCCATTATAAATCCTGCCAGGTGAAACTGGTAATTACATAATGTACTATAACTTAGTGTATTATATAAATTATGTATTATTTCTTAATAAATTTTGATATCATAGTCAATTAACTTCTATATTTTCAAAGTTAAATTCATTTTCATATTGTATATGTGTTGATTTTGTACTGAGAATTTGAGAGAGCAGAGGTATTTACTTTTGTGTTTTAAACATGCAGACTGATGCACCAAGGCTGTTTCCAAGACATAGCAAGTGATGGTCATGATTCACTGATTTTATTTTTGTAATTTATGTGATTCTAATATGAAATGTGGAAAGAGGAAAACTGGTGAAATTTACTTTGGAATTTAGGAAACATTGGTGGAAAATAGCCGATGTTATAAAAAAATGTATATTCAGTGGACCCCCGAGTAACGAGCACCCCGAAATCGTACAGTTATGTAAGTATAATATTGTAAGTGCTTTTGTAAGTGTATTTTGGGGTATGAAATGGACTAACCTACTTGACATTATTTCTTAAGGAAGTAAATTCGTTCGGTAATGGCACTTGAGCAGGCTTCTGGAATGAATTTTGCTCATTACTCGGGGGTCCACTGTACAAGTTCAGTACATTTTAATGATTGTATTAAATCCAGGATAAGTGAAGATAAATACATTATCCTTCATTGGAAGTCTCCCATTTTACAGTTCTGTTCTTGTACTCTGGGTGATGATTTAGGTAATAACTTTGCTAAACATTGACAATCCTCAGACTGTATACGTACTTTGCCTCCTTAAATATTTATGATGGACTGCTAGTGGAACTTCGAGTCTTGTATATTTTCAGTTTTCAGTGTTCAGTCTTCTGTTGCATGTCTCCAGGGATGGGTACAAATGCCTCTCTACTCTAATAGCTTTCTCCAAAAATATAAAGTGCAGCATTATATTTTGCTTTTAGTAATTAAAGTTTGCAATGCACAACAACATGTGTTCGTAGGCTTATTTTTATGCCAAGTGCTAAACCCATGTGGGTCACTCGGCACAAAGAAGGTAGAGGCCTGATCCTTAGTATGGTACTAATGAGACACATGTACCACCGAGATGTACTTGCCAATTTCCCTTCAGTGTGGCGAAATTTATTTTTCTATTTTAAGATAAAACGTATATGGATGGGTAACAGACAAGTGATGTCTTCATCATAAACACATTTTTCTGTAAAGAAAGCTGCAGCATTCTATTTTGTTGGAAATAATTGGAGAAGATAGCTACAGTTAGCAGGTGTGGGTAATTCAGTGTTTTTCCTCCAGATTTTTTTTATTTTTATTAACACATGGCCATTTCCCACCAAGGCAGGGTGGCCTGAAAAAAAAACTTTCATCATCGTTACTCCATCACTGTCCTGCCAGAGCCGAGCTTACACTAATTTACTTTACTTTCATTGTTTGCTATCATTTTCCCTAGCTCCTTTATTCCCAGCTTTAGTAAACTACCATAGTTCAATTAATTGCATTTGTATAAATTGACTAAGGTACAAATTCACGTGCCAAGAACTCTGTCAAATACCCTATATCTCTACAAACTCTTATTAAAAATTTGTAATAATCAAATAGTTCCTAAGAATTTAATCTAGTACCATATTATTAAGTTTAGTATTGTCTATTATTCTCAGGTCTAGTTATAGAATCACATCAAATCTTATGATTACAGGAATTGATCCTGATATCAACCTATTATTAAATGACTTACATGATTCCAACAGCAACTGCAACTATTACACAGCAGATCAAGCAAAGACATTACTCAGAGCCAACAATAACAGAACTATCTTCAATTACAATGTTAGATCTTTGAGCAAACATTACTACTCCAATCCCTCCAGACCAATATGTCAATCATCACACTCACTGAGACCTGGCTAAAGCCTGATACTACAGATGTCTATGCCATCCCAGGTTACACAGCCATTCACAATTGTAGGACAGATCAGCGGAGGTGGAATAGCTATATATTACTCAGATCAACTTGAATGTATCAATAACTCTTGCATAAGGGATGAGCATGGAGAATATATTATAGCTAAATTTAAATCAAAAGACCTGCAAAACCCCTCACAGTGATAAACATCTACAGATTACCACAGTCAAACATTCACCATTTTAGTGAAAAACTAGGTAACCTGATAACTGATGCACACATGAACAAAGACCATTTGCTGCTCACAGGAGACTTCAATATAAATCTCCTACATGACCAGGACCCACAAGTAACAGAATTCACAAACACTATGAGCAACTGCTTGTTACTACCAACAATATCAAAACCTACAAGAATCTCCGAGACTAGTACCTCATTACTAGACCACATCTGGACTAATACTATAGCCCCTCTAAAATCAGGCATCATCACAGACAACACCACAGACCACTATCCGACCTTTCTCATAACTAATCTTGGTAAATTGCCCCTAGATATTACAAAAGTTACCTTCAGACTACATAATGAGTCAGCTGTAAATAACTTTATAACAGCTATGATAAACATTGACTGGCATAATGAGTTAGAAACATATACAGATACTAATGAATGCATCAAAATTTCCTTAACAAAACCCACCACCTCTATAACAAACATTGCCCTAAAAAACTAAACAGATCACAGCTAAGAGACTTAACAATCCCTGGCTAACACCCAGCATCCTTAAATCCATTAACAAAAGGCACCAATATGAAAAACAATACAGAAGGGGTCTAATAACAGAGAACAATCCAACGCTACTCATCAATCCTTACCAGCCTGATAAGGAGATCAAAAAAATTGTATTATGAGAACAGACTCAGAACATAAAAGGTGATATGAAAAAGACCTGGAAGACCCTATCTGCAATTCTAGGACATAATAAGATAGCGAAAAACAACACCATCAAATTATCAAGAGCAGATGAACCCCTACTCTTACCTACTGAGACAGCAAACAGACTTAATGTTTTCTTCTCCACCATAGGAAAGAATCTAGCGAGTAAAATCCCAAGCTCAAACACCCGTCCAACAGACTACCTCACAAACACCTACCTAATACGCTATTCCTAGCTCCTACCAACCCAATTGAAGTCTACGCTCATAATCAACACCCTTAAAAACAAGGCAGGAGACATAAACAGCTTACTAACTTTTATGTACAAAAAGCTTCACAGATACTGTCACCAATTATAGCAACACTATTCAATAGGGGGCAATGTGGCAGATGTTGCAGGTGTATGGAATAGGAGGAAGGTTACTGAAAGCAGTGAAGAGTTTTTATGAGGATAGTGAGGCTCAGGTTAGAGTGTGTAGGAGGGAAGGGGACTATTTCCCAGTAAAAGTGGGCCTTAGACAAGGATGTGTGATGTCACCGTGGTTGTTCAATATATTTATAGATGGGGTTGTAAGAGAAGTGAATCGAGGTCTTGGCAAGAGGTGTTGGGCTAAAAGATAAAAAGCAAATACAAAGTGGGAGTTGTCACAGTTGCTTTTGCTGATGACACTGTGCTTTGGGAGATTCTGAAGAGAAGTTGCAGAGGTTGGTGGATGAATTTGGTAGGGTGTGTAAAAGAAGAAAATTGAAAGTGAATATAGGAAAGAGTAAGGTGATGAGGATAACAAAAGAATAGGTGATGAAAGATTGGATATCAGATTGGAGGGAGAGAGTATGGAGGAGGTGAATGTATTCTGATATTTGGGAGTGGACATGTCGGCGGATGGGTCTATGAAGGATGAGGTGAAGGATGAGGGGAAAAGGGTGAGTGGAGCACTCGGAGTCTGTGGAGACAAAGAACCTTGTCCATGGAAGTAAAGAGGGAATGTATGAGAGTATAGTTATACCAACGCTCTTATATGGGTGTGAAGCATGGGTGATGAATGTTGCAACGAGGAGAAGGCTGGAGGCAGTGGAGATGTCATGTCTGAGGTCAATGTGTGGTGTGAATATAATGCAGAGAATTCGGAGTTTGGAAATTAGGAGGAGGTGCGGGATTACCAAAACGATTGTTCAGAGAGCTGAGGAGGGGTTGTTGAGGTGGTTTGGACATGTAATGAGAATGGAACGAGACAGAGTGACTTCGAGAGTGTATAAATCTGTAGTGGAGGGAAGGCGGGGTAGGGGTCGGCCTAGGAAAGGTTGGAGGGAGGGTAAAGGAAGTTTTGTGTCGAGGGCTTGGACTTCCAGCAAGCATGTGTGAGCGTATTTGATAGGAGTGAATGGAGGCATATGGTTTTTAATACTTGACGTGCTGTTGGAGTGTGAGCAAAGTAATATTTATGAAGGGATTCAGGGAAACCGGCAGGCCGGACTTGAGTTCTGGAGATGGGAAGTACAGTGCCAGCACTCTGAAGGAGGGGTGTTAATGTTGCAGTTTTATAACTGTAGTGTAAAGCACCCCTCTGGCAAGACAGTGATGGAGTGAATGATGATGAAAGTTTTTCTTTTTCGGGCCACCCTGCCTTGGTGGGAATCGGCCGATGTGTTAATAAATAAAAATATTCAATAAATCCATTGAAGCCTCTACCTTTCCATCAATTCTCAAAATAGCTAGGGTCACCCCGATCCACAAAGGAGGTGATCAAACAGACCTGAATAATTATAGACCAATTTCTAATTTACCA
Source organism: Cherax destructor (assembly GCA_009830355.1). Taxonomy (NCBI): domain Eukaryota; kingdom Metazoa; phylum Arthropoda; class Malacostraca; order Decapoda; family Parastacidae; genus Cherax; species Cherax destructor. Next base: position 25,338 of record WNWK01004967.1, read on the forward strand.
TTGCTTTCTAAAATCTTCGAAAAATTAATTCATAGACAAATATATTCCTACCTCGTCTCACACAATGTACTCAACCCCTGTCAATTTGGATTCAGGACAAACAAGAGCACAAACGATGCTATTACGCACATGTTGGAGTTAATATATACAGCACTTGAGAAAAAGAAGTCCCACTGGGAATCTTCATTGATCTACGCAAAGCTTTTGATACAGTCGACCATGATTTACTGCTCACAAAATTAGCACACTATGGTATAAGGGGCACCCACTCAACTACCTAAAATCATACCTCACCAACAGAAGCCACTACGTGTACACAAATGGAGCGAACTCTTCCACACAACAAATTACAGTCGGAGTCCCTCAAGGAAGTGTCCTGGGGCCACTCCTATTCCTCATTTACATAAATGACCTACCGAATGCATCACAACTACTCAAACCCATTTTATTTGCAGATGACATAACATATGTCTTCTCTCACCCAAATCCAGTTATACTGGCCAACACTGTTAATGCCGAATTACAGAAAATATCAACATGGATGACGACTAACAAGCTTACTCTCAATACTGACAAGACCTACTTCATACAGTTTGGAAGCAAAGCCACAAATGTTCCACTAACATAACACTCAATGGTACACCCATCACAAGACTCACAGAGGGAAAATTCTAGGAATCCACCTTGACAGTAGCCTTAAATTCCAAACACATATACAACAAATTTCCAAGAAAATCTCGAAGACAGTAGGCATATTATCAAAGATACGCTATTATGTACCTCAATCAGCTCTCCTTGCACTATATCATTCACTTATCTACCCGTATCTCACCTATGGAATCTGTGCATGGGGATCAACAACGTTAAATCACCTTAGACCACTCATAACACAACAAAAGGCCGCAGTCAGAATGATAACAAATTCCCACTCTAGACAGCATACTCCACCAATATTCAAAAGTCTCAAACTACTCACCGTAAAGAACATTCATACTTACTCTTGTGCCTACTACATATATAAAACTTTACACTCTAATATAAACCCTCTGCTCAAAATTCTCCTCACCAACTTTAATAGGACCCATGACCACAACACAAGACACAGATCACTTTTGATATACCCGTGTTCATATCAACCTATGTAAAAATTCTATGCACATAAAGGGCCCCAGAATCTGGAATTCATTACCAGTAAATATTAAGATAATCTTGTCTGAAAATCAATTTAAGACTCAACTCAAAAACCACCTACTCACCCAAAACTAAATGATCATACTATAAACTACTTTGAAAAATGCTCATTATTACTTTCCTATACGATAATCTCAATTTTTAATAATATGTTACTATTATGTTACCCCCTACTCATATTATAAGTTAATGTCAAAAATGCTCAATGTTATTTTCCTTAAGATAATCTCAATTCCATATTATCATTCAAGAATCTTAACACCTGTAACAATCTAATATCTAATATCATTATATAATAATTTAAACAGTAAAATTTCATCATATTGTAATTTTGAAAATAATTTTTAACTAGAATAAACTCAATAAATTTTTCTAATATTAAGTACATAGTTTTTTAGGACTAGAATAAGCTGCCCCTAATGCCATGGCATGTCAGTGGCTCTCCTTGCACTCAATTTACATTGTAACTACTGATACCTATGTAATCTGCAATCTGCAATGAAATAAAATTTGTTTGTTTGTTTGTTTGTTTGTGTTACGATCAGGGCCTCATTTATTAGCCTGTTTTGCCCCGTCGTAACAAGTTATTTAATTAAGCTTTGATTGTTTCATCGTTAGAGAAAATCATTATAGTATTAGGGTAATTTTTTAGGAGATTGACCCAAGCAAGTAAAATTTGAGAAATTTAATATAAAAGAATTCATATAATTATTCAGAGTATGGTATAAAGTTATCTCTATTGCAGTGTAATACATCATGATAAACTTTATTCGAAAACAGTCGACATATGACTTTACTTGTTTCTGTACAATAATCATACTCAATGACATGAGTTTTATACAAATAATAATTTACATTAACGTTTCGCAATACAATAACTGAGACTTCTTTCCTTTCAACACGTCAGCCGTTTCCCACCGAGGCAGGGTGGCCCAAAAGGAAAAACAAAAGTTTCTCCTTTTACATTTAGTAATTTATTCAGGAGAAGGGGTTACTAGCCCCTTGCTCCAGGCATTTTAGGCGCCTCTTACGACACGCATGGCTTACGGAGGAAGAATTCTGTTCCACTTCCCCATGGAGATAAGAGGAAATAAGAACAAGAACTAGTAAGAAAATAGAAGAAAACCCAGAGGGGTGTGTATAGTATATGCTTGTACATGAATGTGTAGTGTGACCTAAGTGTAAGTAGAAGTACCAAGATGTACCTGAAATCTTGCATGTTTATGAGACAGAAAAAAGACACCAGCAATCCTACCATCATGTAAAACAATTACAGGCTTTCGTTTTACACTCACTTGGCAGGACGGTAGTACCTCCCTGGGCGGTTGCTGTCTACCAACCTACTACCTAGGAATAACTGAGACTATTGCCTTAATAAAGGCAGAGAAGTATAAAATATAAATTGAAACATCAAATACATTTTCTTGAGACAATAAAAGCTCGGCTAATACAAGCTATCACCGTAAGTCGTGGATGAATAGACAATTTTCAAACCATACTAGGGACTTAACAAACCCTCATAAAGGTGGAATAACTTCCCAAGCCTACTCCAAAGAGCGTATGACTACTCTTGTGAAAGTCAGTGAACCTACTCCTGGTCAGGAGTGGATGTGTGAACCTACTGACGATCGTCAATGTTTGATGAAACGACGTCATGTAGGTCACGTGACTGAGTGAGAGGAGACCGGCCACTACCTAAACAGGTAAGCGGCAGTATGACTAGTGGTCTCACACTACATGAACACCACAGTAAAATGTAACATCCTACCTACAACAAAGCTAAATCAAATAATAGTATAAAGTAAGACATTTTCGTTTTAGCTAATAACGGAAATATCTCCAATATACCATTATGATAAAAATACACAATATAAAATGTTGGTCAAGGGTATACCCGTAACACCTCCCCCTCACGACCACAGGTCGCACCAAACAGAATATCAGAAGCCAAAAACCTCCTACATATAGTAAAATTACTGGAATATGAACACAATAATGATAAAGTTTTTAGAAACTTCTTACTTGATGTCCAAATTTATCTCACATTACACAGGAGATACTCTCATTTAACATAAACAAAGACAAAGTACTACTGCGTCTCCATTTTTGATAACTTTCTTCTCCGTACAAGGGCGGTGTAGTTAACAGTGCGGGGACTCCATACAACTCCAGATTAATGTTGTGATGGTACAGGCATCGCCGATATAGCAGCCACGCATAACTTGCTTTTGTACATGGAGAATAATAGAAGGCAGCCGTTAAGAGGTGGTAATCCTATCCTAGCAGCTAGAGTGGCTTCAAGGTGTATATAACTGAAGAGTGGTCATGACACTCCACCTTAGCTCAACACTCCGCATCATCAGTCTAGCTAACACGTAACCTCATAACTGTTGAAATACAAAAAAAAAATTAAACATGAGAATACGTACAGTGGTACCCCGACTTACGATATTTTTTCATTCCAGAATGCTGTTCAAGTGCCATTACCAAACGAATTTATCTCCATAAGAAATGATGTAAAATAGACTAGTCCTTTTAGACCCCCAAAATTACACTTACAAAAGCATTTAAAAAAATCAACTTACATAAAAGGGTGTGTTTGGGGACCATCGTAAGTCGGGGTACCACTGTATATAGATAAATAAATGGACTAATAAGAAGTTACTCTATGGAACTAACCATCAAGTACTTTGGTAACTTTACTTTTAAATTCTCAATTACAATCAAGGACGCAGTGTCAGCTTGTATGATTTAAGTTGAAGACATACAGAAAACATGGTTTGTGTGTACGAAAGGGGGGGGGGTCACTCGACCGCTCAGGTCGGATGGACATCAACTCGATTTCAACAAAGTAAAGTACAAACTTAAAGACCACACAAGAGCAGTCACCAACAGACAAGCTCTTGGACCTCGACCATGAGGAAACGTTTACTGACAGACAACACAAAACTACGAGGGAGGTGCACTTGTAGCACCAGTACCTGACCATATACCAAGTGGAAGAAAACTAAACAATCTGAGTGAAGACTGGACCTCCAGCAGCTCTACCAGAAGGAGCGGGATTCCTTAAACTAGTACAGGCATTTATTAACTGCCAAAACACTTCTCCAACTTTTCATCACAAACATGAAGTCCTATATTAACCTACATTAGACAAAAGTACTGCCTTGACAGATATACTAGTCAAGGATGCATCATCATCAACCTGGTCAAGTTTGGTGACTGGCTCAGACAGTAAGCCTCAACATCATGGAAAATTTTGAACAATGGTAGAACGTTGAAACACTGACAACGGACAGCTATCCACCACATCTTGTTAAACTCACAGTGCAGAAACGGCAGAAGCTCCAAGCGTCAGACTCAGGATTACCATTGCTGAGTCTTGCTAGCATCATAGACGAATAATGTCGCCTAGTCAACCCCAGCATTTTCCTCTAGAGCACTGAAGAAGTGAGTGGGTCCGGTAGTGGGAGATCACCACACTGCTCCCAGACCAGAAAAGTAAAGAGGCGGTGTAACCTCAGACACTACCTCATGAAGTTCTTTTCAGTAATAATTTTCTAAATAGCAACCGTTTGCTAAACACTAAAAGTTGACACCAGTAGACACACGATGAACATATCACTAGATCAGTCAAAACTCTTTCAGTAAAACGTGAAGTTGGTGAGAGTCAGCTTGACACGGTAGATACACCGTGAACATATAATTAACACATGTTCAATCAAAATGCTAGCTCGATGAAGTTTACTGAAGTCAGAGAAACAGTCAGGGTGATTTGAACAGTCGGCTAAGCATCAACTGCCGAAGCTTTTTATACAAACGGGCCACAAACTGTGGGCCAGACACTGTTGAGAAGTGGCGTACGTGGCAACCAAGAACACGGCGCCACCACAGCGATGAACACAGACGAGGGTGATGAAATACTAACAGAAGATGAGTCCAGGTGGGGACAGCGTTGCCTCTCACACATACGCCCTTACCTTCATATCTTCAATATTCTGAAACTTTCCACGTACATGCAGCATACAGCCATTTTCTACTCAGACTCACCATATACCAATCTGGCGGAAGTACCAGCAGACCTCTGCTCAGGGACTAGTTTGTCAGGCTAGTATGTCAGAAGGGCGCTGACTTATACTCATGACACTGCTCCACCAGTGTCATCCGCACCAGACTTACTTGGCAGAACCGTCAATCAAATTCTGCTCCAATACTCACCAGTTTAGTGGAAACATAAGCAGACATATGCTCAGGGACTAGTTTGTCAGACTAGTATGTCAGACGGATGCAGACTTCTGCTCAGGGACTAGCTTATTAAACAGGGGCTAGTGTGTCAAAAGTATACCAACTTTTGCTCAGGGACTAGCTTGTAATATAGAGGCTAGTGTGTCAGAAGTATAAGCTGACTCCTGCTCAGGGACTAGCTTGTACTATAGAGGCTAGTGTGTCAGAAGTATATGCTGACTCCTGCTCAGGGACTAGTTTGTCAGGCTAGTATGTCAGGAGGCGAAGGCAGGTTCCTGCTCAGGGACTAGCTTGTACTATAGAGGCTAGTGTGTCAGAAGTACACCAACTTCTGCTCAGGGACTAGCTTGTAGCATAGAGGCTAGTATGTCAGGAAGCATGCAATATGACGTCTTGAAGTACGAAGAGCATCTAGCTCTTCCTGAAGTGTCGGTCGCGTCTCTACGTTCATGTCCGTCTGCTGAACATGAATACCTCCAAAATGACTTCTTCCAGGCGACGAAGGAGTTCCAAGCGAGATACTCAGAAGAAATGCAGCAGCACGAGACAACATGGCTAGAAAACAGTAGTTTTTCAAAGCATGTCTTAAGGTTCAGACGAGCCGCTTCTCTAAGCGTCCTCATAACTGAGTCACAACACAAGTTGCTAAAGCCACGACTCTTTAACAGACAGGAAGACAATCGCTGGCTCACACATGAGGAAAGCAATACGATAAAACACATGTCGCTTGCCATAAGTTCCTCTGACAAGTCAGACTCAACCAGTGACTTTTCTGGCTTAAACATCCTGTCAAGAGCACTTGTTAATGTCTCTTTGACAGTAGTTAAACATTCTTTACTACTTCCTTAGGCGAATTCCTTTGAAGAATTCTGTGTGGAGTCACCCGTGACTATCATGTCACCCGTGACAGTAGTGTGTCACCCCGACTTCTCTAAGAATAGTCCTTACAGTTTTTTCCTCACCTCCACTGAACACTTGTTCCGGAGGACCAGAGGTGATAATCTCATACCACACACTGTTTCCATAAAAGCTTGAATAAATATGAGTTTTGCTTCTCATATTAGCTTTTAATGTCTGCAAGACAGACAAAAAGAATAGTACTACAAAGATTTCTATATGCAGAAATCGCACAGAGGCACCAGCATTAACAGCTAGAACAGTAGCTGAACCAACAATGCCAACAGCAAGGCTGCGGAACAGATTAATGAAGTCCACATTAATCTGCAGTGAACATTAAGGAACTTGAGAGTAGGTTCTGTTCCAAAATGTCATAACTAACTTTTATCCTTCCAATATACCAACTAGAATGATATGCTTTATCCCAGGACAGCAGTGACTCACAAAAATGACAAAAGGTTCTTGGCCTTAATACTAAGGGCGAAAACAAGAGCACCAACCATGCTAACTCCCATCGTGTGGATGCTCAGGACCCTGGGTTACAGGTACAAAGAGGAATGTCCAACAACAGAGAGGGAGACAAATCAATCACCAGTGCTCCAACCGTATAGGGAGACACCTACCAAGAACTCGCCAAAGTCAATCCTTTCACTCTGACCAATAATGGTGTCGCCAATACCAAAAGCAAAAGGGAAAGAGACATAGTTACTTATACCCTGTGGTTGCTTATCTTCAGGGTGAGAGGTAAGCGAGAGCCAAACATCAGTAGCCATCATTGCTGGAAGACAAACAAGTTAGCAACTTCCCGTTCTAGATACTTCTCTGTACAGAGTGTCAAATATAAAGTTGAGACCTAGCTCCCCTATCTGATGGTTTAGAACTTCTGCATGAAGGTGTACTTGAGCCTCAGATGATCCTGACATTATGAAAATAAGTTCATAACAAGAATGATAATATGGCCTAAGAGATTTTAGATCATATCTCCATTTACCTCGGATCAAACCTCCCGGACAGAGGCCCCCATTTGTTACGATCAGGGCCTCATTTATTAGCCTGTTTTGCCCCGTCGTAACAAGTTATTTAATTAAGCTTTGATTGTTTCATCGTTAGAGAAAATCATTATAGTATTAGGGTAATTTTTTAGGAGATTGACCCAAGCAAGTAAAATTTGAGAAATTTAATATAAAAGAATTCATATAATTATTCAGAGTATGGTATAAAGTTATCTCTATTGCAGTGTAATACATCATGATAAACTTTATTCGAAAACAGTTGACATATGACTTTACTTGTTTCTGTACAATAATCATACTCAATGACATGAGTTTTATACAAATAATAATTTACATTAACGTTTCGCAATACAATAACTGAGACTATTGCCTTAATAAAGGCAGAGAAGTATAAAATATAAATTGAAACATCAAATACATTTTCTTGAGACAATAAAAGCTCGGCTAATACAAGCTATCACCGTAAGTCGTGGATGAATAGACAATTTTCAAACCATACTAGGGACTTAACAAACCCTCATAAAGGTGGAATAACTTCCCAAGCCTACTCCAAAGAGCGTATGACTACTCTTGTGAAAGTCAGTGAACCTACTCCTGGTCAGGAGTGGATGTGTGAACCTACTGACGATCGTCAATGTTTGATGAAACGACGTCATGTAGGTCACGTGACTGAGGGAGGGGAGACCGGCCACTACCTAAACAGGTAAGCGGCAGTATGACTAGTGGTCTCACACTACATGAACACCACAGTAAAATGTAACATCCTACCTACAACATAGCTAAATCAAATAATAGTATAAAGTAAGACATTTTCGTTTTAGCTAATAACGGAAATATCTCCAATATACCATTATGATAAAAATACACAATATAAAATGTTGGTCAAGGGTATACCCGTAACAGTTTGTTTAGTTATAAAACTGCAACATTAACACCCCACCTTCAGATTGTTGTAATAACATATTTCTGTTGTGGTTAAGGCCCAAAAAAACTTGACAGCATTCAGGAGCTGGCTTTGCTCAGAGATGTACATCAGTCCTCCATTGCATCATTCCGGCACACCTCTCTCCAGTAAATTGCCTTCCTTTGGGCCAGTCTATGTCCAACTGCTGGTTTACCTTCCAGTGAGCAGGAGCTTCCTCCATGTCTCTGGTGCTGGTACTGGAGTATGATTGAAGGTAGTCTCCCTATGGTTCTAACCATACTGATCATGGTTTCTGCTGTTGTTTCAGCCACAACAAGCAAGGATCAATATGTGACTGGAGGTGAAGGAGGCATATTACAAGGCAATAAGTGCATGGTAGACCTTACTGGGGTCAGAAGCATAAGCATTGGTATGAATGAGATGTGATATATTCCTGATTGGCTGCCTTGGGGTCTCTAATGCAGAAATGTCTTTCTGATATTCAGAATACTGTTTGTTAATATATTGAACATCTTCTACCAAGACTGGTGGAAAAAGAAAGAGATAAAATAAAACAGAGTAGTGTTATTTGATAAGTTGCTGTATGTTAAAATGTAAACTTCAATGCATTTATTAGCATAATTACATTGTTGTAGGTTTACAAAGATGTTATAATGTAAACTTTGATATGCTTATTAACATTATTATGTTGTTGAAGGTTTCCAGAGACAGAGGAGAGCAGCTGGCCATAGAATATGGGATTAAATTTATGGAAACATCAGCTAAAGCATCGATTAATGTAGAAGAGGCATTCTTTACCCTTGCTCGGGACATTAAAGCCAAAATGGAGAAAAAATTGGTTAGTTCTTCATATGTTTTTCTTGTTAAAGTTGCAATGCAGAGTACTGAATCTGTTTTAAGATATTCTCTATAGTACAGTATCTCTCTTAATACATCTTTTGTATATCTTCCAGTAATTTCCAAAAAATTTTCATAGTATAGAATTAAGTTCATTGCTTCATGTCTAGTATATGCAGAGCCTAGTCCAAATTTTATGAACTTAATGTAATACTTCTGTATTTCCTAGATCTTTCTTAAAAGCCAATGTTTATTTTTATCCTTTGAACTTGCTACAATATAGATGCTCTTTTAACTTGCTATTACTTCTTGTAAGATAGTGAGGATCTTGTTTGTATTTTTTCTCTCTAATAAGTTCTTTAGATTCATGTAGTCCTCTTTATATTAGCATTTTATTTTTAAAAGCAACGGCGGTATCTCACCGAGGCAGGGTAATCTAAACAGAAAAACAAAAATTATTCTTTATACATTTAGTAATTTATACAGAAGGGGTTACTAGCCCTTTATTATTACTATTATTATTATTGTTCATGGGGAAGCACCAAACCTGTAGGATTCATTCAGCATCTGGAGAATGGGAGATAATAATAGGTTAAGCATCTTTCCTCTAGACCGAAATAACGGCGTTAGCCCCCAGACTGAAATCTAGCTTATGCCCCACTTCCCCAAAGATTGAAATCCTAGGTTAAGCCCCCCTCCTCTTCCCAGATTAAAATCCTGGCTTAACCTTTTCCCTTCCCTCCCCATACATTGAACTGATGGCTGTGCCACTGTTTTGAACTTCACTTCTCTGTAAATTAGACATATTTCCTGAGTTTCTAACTCAATTTTCATTGTTCTTTTTTATATACTACCTTCCTTCTCTGTTTATTCTGAAGTAATAGGCATTTTACATAGGTATATATGTATATAGTAGCAGTGTTAAAAGAAAATCACACACAAATGCACACGTGTGTATGTATGTACTTACTGTATATACATGAAGTATACTCTGTATTGAGTGTTAATAAAAGTTTGTAAGATTTTCCTGTCATCTTACATGTCCATGAGACAGGAAGAAAACATTAGTAAATCTGCCAGTGCAAAATGTTTAGAAAGCGTGTGTTTTCCTACTCTTAAGACATGAAGGTCATACTTCCCCGTACTTTATCCTTTGTTGCTTTTTACTTCTACTTTCCCACTTGTACTTACTGAAACAAGCATCAACCTTTTCACAAATTCTTACAAAATAATAAAAGTCACAACACCATGGGTGGAATAATTGACAACAAACCAACAAATTGAAGATGAATATTTGGACAATTTTTTGGTCAATATTCAGCATGATAATGGTGCAAGATGTTTCAAAATATGGTTTAAAGACTTGTTGATAGATTAGACATGTGTACAACACCTGGGTATCTTTATTATGAGATTGTTTAGCCAACCATTTTCAACACCTTCATTGTTAAGGGACTAACTACCTTCTACTTCTCCAATTAATAACCTCTGTATTGATTTGATAAAACCACAGTGGTTGGCAAAGTATCTTCAAAATTGAGTTACTCAGGTATTGTAAAGTAAACAGACACAGATGCAACTAATGTGACATTTTATTAGGGCAACATGTGTCACATTAGTTGCATCTGTGTCCATTTAACCTAACATTTTCTCGGTAATTCTACCATTATTACTACTCAGATGTTGCACATGTTTCTAATTCATCAATTTGCATGTATTATATATCATAATTTTTATGATACGAAAGACATGGCTCCTATTTGTGGGTTAGTTGTGAATCATATTCTTATCCATGAGTGTTAGTCTGTGAAAATTGTTATTCAAGCGGTTCCCAACTTAAACACACTGTATTCCTGATTTTTTTTTAACTTATAATTGGGGAGATTTTACTAAAACATAGTACTAAAGAGGGTTATGTTTCACACATGCTTGTACAGCTTGTACAGTACTGTACATCAGTGGTTAAAACATTTTTGAGTGCCCTACGTGTAATGCAAATTTTTTGTAACTTGGTGTGTATGTTAAAACCCTCCAGTATACACTTAATAGTCAGCAAACTACTTGTAAATTCTTTACAGGTGATTTCTGGTACTTCTTTAAAATTCTTTAAATCTTTGAGGATGCTTAAAATATTTGGCTAATATACTATGTGAAGCAAACCCTGATAATTTTTTTTTTTATCTTAAATGGAGCAAGGCAAAAAGGGATAAGAATAAATGGTTAATACTATAAAGTGTTATATTACAGTGGCTCACCTCAATAACTACTAGCTTGGAATTTTGTTATTTTCAGAATCTGGTGTTTCTATAAGAAAAACTAGGTTGCTTAGATGAAAAAACTACAGCATCAGTAGCAACTAATTTTCATATTAAACTTGGTTTTTCTCCTCTTCTAAATTCTTCATTATAATAATAAAGATTTTTTTTTTTAGAAAACATAGGTTACACTGCATGGTTTTACGATGTGCATAGTTACAGGTTTGTTTCAGTTTTAGGCATCAGCATATGAATAAGCAGAGTTTATGAAATTGGAAAGATAAACAAGGCAAAAGAATGAGCTCCAAAGACGGGAAATTTCAAGAATCGTGAAATTGAGGGATCACAGATACGGAGGGTATAAAGGAAGAGTGAAGCAAGAACACTTCTTGACAGAAAGAGAATGATAAGAAAAGTGATGAATGTACATACCAATGTGCATAGGCTTCCATTAGATGGGAAAAGAAAAGCCAGTCACAGATCAGTGGGCATGAGCATTCAGGAAAGGAAACAGAGAGTTAGATTCCTATTCAGCTCTGAATTTGATAGAAGTAACAAGATTGTTTAGGACATCAAGAAAAGATTGGAAGAGACCACAGAGCAAAGCCATCATCTACATAGTAAAGCCAGACAGAAGGATGTACCCCAGTAGTAGGAAGTAAGACTGTTTCAAAATATTCCATATAAAGGTTAGCAAGGACAGGAGATGGAGGAGAGGCCATAGCAACACCAAAAGTTTGAGAATAGAATTTACCTTGAAAGCAAAAAAAAATCAGTCCACACGAAAGGATTGAGAGAAAAAGCAGCTCTTCATTGGCCTTCACTCTGAGAAAATCGAGATCAAGAGAAACATTAGTGAAGAGAGACTTAATGACAAGGCTTAGCATCTTACGGGTCAGATACGTCCTAACATGTTCGTTGAAGTCTCGTGAGTGACGGAGGTGAACCTGCCTTTCCCATTACAGAACAACAGTTACTTGACCTAACCTTTGTTGGCTCCTCTCCTTCCACTTCATTTGTCTTTTGCATGTATTTTTTTCTTTGCCTTTTCTGTCCTCTGCCTTGGTGGGTTGTCCCTGGGGTTTGTCCTGTGGGGTTTTTGTGCTGTGGGTTTTTTGTGCTACTAGTACTACTACTAGTAGTAGTACTAGTAGTAATACTACTAGTAGTAGTAGTACAGTGGACCCCCGGTTTTCGTACTGCTCCAAACTCGAACAATTATGTAAATGTATTTTTGTAAGTGCTTTTGTAAGTGTATTTTTTGGGGTCTTAAAGGACTAATCTAATTTACATTATTCCTTATGGGAACTAATTCGTTTGGTAATGGCACTTGAACAGCATTCTGGAACGAATTAATTACGAAAACTGGGGTCCGCTGTATTACTACTAGTAGTACTAGTGCTAATACTACTGTAGTAGTAGTACTACTACTACAAATAGTAGTATTACTACTAGTAGTAGTACTACTACTAGTGGTAGTACTACTACTAGTGGTAGTACTACTACTAGTAGTAGTACTGTAGTACTACTAGTAGTAATACTACTAGTAGTAATACTACTAGTAGTAATACTACTAGTACTACTACTAGTAGTACTACTACTACTAGTAGTACTACTACTACTCCTAGTACTACTACTAGTGCTACTAGTACTACTACTACTACTAGTACTACTATTACTACTAGTACTACTACTAGTACTAGTGCTACTCGTACTACTACTAGTACTACTATTATTACTGCTACTGCCCTTAAGCCATCAAATTATGTTCGCTATCACATGCTTCACTGATATCATATGCAATCTAATTGACTCGTAAAAAACAAAGAGACATTCAGAACTATTGTAAAGACCTTCAAGAACATATGCATGATGGACAAAACAGAGTTCATGCGTTTATTTGCAAATTTAGCCGACAACCCAACACATGCCCAAGAGAATGATGGGGGGCCTGATGACCTCAGCCAACTGTTGAACATAAAATATTTCACTGTGGAACACACATGGACTACAGCAGGACCCTTATAGCGGACACGGAACAGCTGAATTTTGTATATCGACATCTCCTTAGAGATCCTCAGACGGGGTCATCTTAGGATTAAGACCCGTGTCAAGACTCAGTTCCTGACAAATCAATTAGTCAATCAATCTTCTTTTTCCTTTTCCTCTTTCTCCTCCTCCTCTTCCTCCTCCTCCTCTTCTTCCTCCTCCTCTTCTTCCTCCTCCTCTTCCTCCTCCTCTTTTTCCTCCTCTTTTTCCTTCTCCTCGTCTTTCTCCTCCTCCTCTTCTTTCTCCTCCTCCTCTTCCTCCTCCTCTTCCTCCTCCTCCTCCTCCTCCTCCTCCTCCTCTTCTTCCTCCTCCTCTTCTTTTTCTTCCTCCTCCTCCTCTTCCTCCTCCTCTTCTTCCTCCTCTTCTCCTCCCTCCTCCTCCTCTTCTTCTTCCTCCTCCTCTTCTCCTCCCTCATCCTCCTCCTCCTCTTCTTCTTCCTCCTCTTCTCCTCCTCCTCCTCCTCCTCTTCTTCTTCTTCCTCCTCCTCTTCTTCCTCCTCTTCTCCTCCTTCATCCTCCTCCCCTCACCCCCCATCTGAGAGCTGATGGCTGATACACTTTAACCTGAGAGTGGTGAATCAGCGAACACATTGATAAGAGATAAAATTAAAGATGGTAGAGAGGCTGAGTTATGCTCAATCAGGTTAAGGGTCACTTATTAGACAGAGGGTACATGTGGTGTGGTAGGCAGAAGAGATTTAACTGAGACATGCAGACATTGACACTCCCACCAACAATGAGACAAGAGAGAAGGCTGGTTCTCACACTTAGGCAAGTGAAGGGAAAGAGAACAGCATACAGTAGGGCCCCACTTTACGGCATTCTGCTAATATGGACATTTCAAATTATGACCAAAACTCTATACGGCTCCCCTCACCTGACTTTTTAATACGGTCACCGCGGGTTACCTGGTTTGTTTACATTTTCTGTGAGCTCCATGAGCACTGCGATTCTCCATTATGTCTGAAAACTTTCCAAAATTTCAAATGTTTTAAAGTTATTTCATATTTTATATCTTCTTCTTTCTTTCAACACGTCGGCCGTTTCCCACCGAAGCGGGGTGGCCCAAAAGGAAAAACGAAAGTTTCTCCTTTTACATTTAGTAATATATACAGGAGAAGGGCTTACTAGCCCCTTGCTCCCGGCATTTTAGTCGCCTCTTACGACACGCATGGCTTACGGAGGAAGAATTCTGTTCCACTTCCCCATGGATAATATTTTATATATACTCTGATAATTATACTTACGTGTACCACCTTCTTTCTTCTTTCAACAAATCGGTCGTTTCCCACCGAGGCAGGGTGGCCCAAAAAGAAAAACAAAAGTTTCTCTTTTTAACTTTAGTAATGTATACAGGAGAAGGGGTTACTAGCCCCTTGCTCTTATGTGTGCTTATACCTAAATAAACTTACACACTGTGCTGGCATGCAGGTACACATTAAAATCACTATGAGTGTCTTATTAGTCTTGAAGATGCCATATTAATAATGTTTCTTCTTTCAACAAATCGGCCGCTTCCCACCAAGGTGGGGTGGCCCAAAGAGAAAAACAAAAGTTTCTCTTTTTAACTTTAGTAATGTATACAGGAGAAGGGGTTATTAATAATGTTTATAATAACAAAAACTAATAATCACTCTGAAACGCATTAAATGTCGTATATTACATTAATATGGACATTTTGATTAATCTATCTATGATATTTTTTAAACATGATAAATACACCTCACAGTAGAATAAATAAACATAAATAAACATAAATATGAGTGAGGAATCTCCATGGGGAAGTGGAACAGAATTCTTCCTCCGTAAGCCATGCGTGTCGTAAGAGGCGACTAAAATGCTGGGAGCAAGGGGCTAGTAACCCCTTCTCCTGTATATATTACTAAATGTAAAATGGGAAACTTTTGATTTTCATTTTGGGCCACCCCTCTTCGGTGGGAGACGGCCGATGTGTTGAAAGAAGAAGAAAGATGAGTGAGGAAGTGCCAGTTGTGAGTGGGGGGGAAGTTTGTGAGGCAGTGCGTAGAGTGAAAGAGGGTAAAGCAGCTGGGATTGATGGAATAAAGATAGAAATGTTAAAAGCAGGTGGGAATATAGTTTTGGAGTGGTTGTAGCTTTTATTTAATAAATGTATGGAAGAGGGTAAGGTACCTAGGGACTGGCAAAGAGCATGCATAGTTCCTTTGTATAAAGGCAAAGGGACAAAAGAGAGTGCAAAAATTATAGGGAATAAGTCTGTTGAGTATACCTGGGTAAAGTGTATGGTAGAGTTATTATTGAAAGAATTAAGAGTAAGACGAAGAGTAGGATAGCAGATGAACAAAGGGGCTTTAGGAAAGGTAAGGGGTGTGTAGACCAAGTGTTTACAGTGAAAGATATAGGTGAAAAGTAGATAAGGGTAAAGAGGTTTTAGTGGCATTTATGGATTTGGAAAAGGTGTATGACAGATTGGATAGGGAGCAATGTGGCAGATGTTGCTAATGTATGGAATAGGAGGTAGGTTACTGAAAGCAGTGAAGAGTTTTTACGAGGATAGTGAGGCTCAGGTTAGTGTGTGTAGGAAAGAGGGAGATTATTTCTCAGTAAAAATAGGCCTTAGATAAGGATGTGTGATTTCACCGTGGTTGTTCAATGTTAAAAGATAAAGAATCTAACACAAAGAGGGAGTTGTCACAGTTTCTCTTTGCTGATAACACTTTGCTTTTGGGAGATTCTGAAGAGAAGTTGCAGAGGTTGGTGGATGAGTTTGGTAGGGTATGTAAAGGAAGAAAATTAAAAGTGAATTTAGGAAAGAGTAAGGTGGTGAGGATAACAAAAAAATTAGGTGACGAAAGATTGGATATCAGATTGGAGGGGGGAGAGAGTATGGAGGAGGTAAATGTATTCAGATATTTAGGAGTGGACGTGTCAGCAGATGGGTCTGTGAAAGATGAGGTGAATCATAGAATTGATGAGGGGAAAAAGGGGAGTGGTGTACTTAGGAGTCTCTGGAGATAAATAACTTTGTCCAGGGTAGCAAAGAGGGGAATATATGAAAGTACAGTGGACCCCCGGATTTCGTACAGCTCCCAACTCGAACAATTATGTAAGTGTATTTTTGTAAGTGCTTTTGTAAGTGTATTTTTGGGGGTCTGAAACGGTGTAATCTAATTTACATTTGTCCTTATGGGAACAAATTCGTTCGGTAACGGCACTCGAACAGCATTCTGGAACAAATTATGGCCGATAACCGGGGTACCACTGTATAGTTGTATATACGACCGCTCTTATATGGGTGTGAAACATGGGTGGTGAATGTTGTAACAAGGAGAGGGCTGGAGGCAGTGGAGATGTCATGTCTGAGGGCAATGTGTGGTGTTGTAAACATAATGCAAAGAATTCGTAGTTTAGAAATTAGAAGAGGTGCAGGATTACCAAAACTATTATCTGAGGAGGGGTTGTTGAGGTGCTTAGGACATTTGGAGAGGATGGAACAAAATGGAATGGCTTCGAGAGTGCATAAATCTGTAGTGGAGGGAAGGTGGGGTAGGGGTTGGTCTAGGAAAGGTTGGAGGGAGGGGGAAAGGAGGTTTTGTGTGCGAGGGGCTTTGAATTCCACCAAACGTGTGAGCGTGTTAAATAGGAGCGAATAGAGACAAATGGTTTTTATGACTTGACTTGCTGTTGGAGTGTGAGCACGGTAACATTTATGAAGGAAGTCAGGGAAACCGGCAGGCCAGACTTGAGTTCTGGAGATGAGAAGTACAGTGTCTGCACTCCGAAGGAGGGGTGTTAATGTTGCAGTTTTATAACTAGTGTAAGTGCGCCTCTGGCAAGACAGTGATGGAGTGAATGATGACGAAAGTTTTTCTTTTTCGTGCCACCCTGCCTTGGTGGGAATCGGCCGATGTGTTAATAAAAATAAAAATAAATATGAGATGTTTTTCCAGTCGTCTTGTCGGAGTGTTGGAAAGAATAACATTTTCTCTAGTTCACCACCAAAGAAAATCTGTACACAATAGTATTACTGGTATGCATTTTATCACTCTAGGGTGCTTTAAATGTCGTAGTATATTACGTATGGGTGGGTTGGCCAGGAGGGCTACCATACCTACCACACCTGACTTCTTACAATAAATATTACTCAACTCTCACCCTACATTAAGACTACAAATATTTTAACGTAAGTAATGAGTGTACTGTGTGTCTATTTTACTTTTTATTGTTTTTTTAATGCCTAGTTCTATTGCTAACTTAATATATGTTAGTGTAAACTCATATGGTATTTATATTCATTTATAAGTGGAAAAAATGGCGTTCTGCTTTCCAGCGATGTCCGCTTTCCGGCGGTAGCCTGGAACCCAACCTGCCATATAAGTGGGGCCCTACTGTATACCATAAATACAGTGGAAATTCTCACAAAGTAGGCTGGAGGCTATTTAAAGGAAAAAAATGATATAAAAATATTATTGTATATTAAGTCAAAAAACAAGAGTCAGAAAAGTCAAGACAAGTAGCAACTATAAAAAGGAAGACTCAACACCAAAATAACCCAACTAAATCAGGATGATACAAGCACTTGGGGAAGCAAGAGCCAAGCAAGCTATAGCTCATTAGTTGCCACCATACTTATAAACCACCACCAGGGCAATTTCTGGAGAGGCTGACAGGTGGTGCTAAAGTAACATATCTCTGCAGACAAGAGTATCCCTTGGACAAGTAACTTACACCACAGTCATTCACACATTTATGCTGCAGTAAATACATATATGAAAAATACTTCCTCACGTCGGTGCTGGCAAAACCATTAATTCAAATTCAAGTTCAAAATTCAAATTCAATTTTTTTTTTTTATGCAACTTACAGATAATATAGTTTACATGTAATAAAATATTGTTAGGCAGAAAAGAAAGCCACTAGCATGCAGTACATTTCAGGCAAACATAATCTTGTCAGTATATTTAACATTAGGTCTGTATACTGCTGTATGTTTATACAGGCCATTGGCATCCTCACAGAAAGCATAAAAATTTATAATTTAATTTTTTTGCTTTCAGTCATTCACTTGCTATTCCAGCATTGTAATCCCCAGTGAGTTGAGGACACCTTACTATGCCACTATACAGTTTGTTGAGCATAGTGGCTTTGTGCTTGAGTGTCAGTATTTCCCTTGCCTTTTTATCTGGATCATCTGATTTGTTGACAATGTCAAAGCTACTGTCAGGACTTTGTGCTCTTCAACAGCTGTTACACTTGTATCTTCCTTATCAGTATGAGGTACAGTATTGACTGTCAAAACAGATATTGAATTATTCAGGCAACATTTTTTTTTTCACCTTGCTTGTTTCCTACAAAGACAAGGTGACCCAAAGAATATACATTCACATTACTCTTTCAGCAGTTGTCTTTTCAAGGTAACCCAAAGAATATTCATTCACATAACTCTTTCAACAGTGTCTTTCCAGAAGTGTGCAGACATCACAATTTAAACGACCCTCAGAATTTTAATGTCCCTAGCGATCTTGGCCTGGCACAGTAGAATTGTATATAAAAATACAGTATTTTCTCTTCTTGTTCCCTTGCCATGTGCTGTATACAGATATAGGGTTGACACAGACTTGACTGGTTGTGCACACTGGTGGTGTGCTATTCAAAACTAATTACAGTGGACCCCCGGTTAACGGCCATAATTCGTTCCTGAATGCTGTTCGAGTGCCGTTACCGAACGAATTTGTTCCCATAAGAAATAATGTAAATTAGATTAGTCCTTTTAGACCCCAAAAATACACTTACACAAGCACTTACAAAAATACACTTACATAATTGTTCGAGTTTGGAGCAGTACGTAAACCAGGGGTCCACTGTAGTGCCATCTTTGCTTTCATCGGTCCACACACACACACATTTAACCCTTTCAGGGTTATTGACGTACTAGTACGGCTTACGCCCTGGGGTTATTGACGTACTAGTACGCCTAAATTCTAGCGCCCTCAAATCAAGCAGAAACAGGCTGTTAGGCCTAGATGTGATAGAATGGGTCTGTGCGGTCAGTGTGCGCAGTATAAAAAAATTCCTTCACCACACAGTGCATAATGAGGAAAAAAAAACTCTGACCGTGTTTTTTGTTTAAAACAGCGACTTTGCAGTCTATTTTCGTATGGTATTTATTGATGTATTCTCGTTTTCTTGGTCTCATTTGATAGACTGGAAGATATATTACAGAAATAGAGATGATTTTGATTGGTTTGACAAAGACAAGTACCTTGAAATTGAGCTCAAAGTAGCGAAAATGTTCGATTTTGACGATGTTCAAGAGTAAACAAATCACACCATGCATCCAATACACATCAACTAGCGAGTCTAATATTCATGCACAAGTGCTCTAATATTATTTATACCATTTATACAATGATGCAGTTGTATACATAACAGTAAATCTTCTATTTTTTTGTGAGAATAAAAATTCAAAATGAAAAGCAAAAGTAATGTAAGAGGGGCCTGGAAACGTGACTAATGAACAGAGAAGACGTTATTTTAGTGCCAGGAATGTCTGCCTTGTTTATTCTGGACCCTATTTTGAAATTGGCATCATTTGAAATTTGTGTGAAATTGGCCAAATTGCCATTTTCTGACCACTATTTTGGGTAGTTGTAATAGGTAAATAGGCGGTTTCTTGTACTCAATCGATAGAAGAAATGGAGTTCTAGCGACATAGCTATAATTTTAGTTCCCTGAAACATTGGAATTTGCCGAAAATAGGGCTCAAAGTGGGCGAAATCGCCGATGCGTAAGTGTCATGGCTGCCGCTAACTTCGCGAAAGCATAATTCCGTTAGTTTTCGATCAAATTTCATAATTTTTGTGGCGTTATGATCGGAAAAAGATTCTCTATCATTTCATAAGAATTTTTTTTTTTTTTTTTAAATTCTTGGACCCTGAGAACGAGTTTCGGAGACCCCCCTTGGACCCTGAAAGGGTTAATGGCACTACATATTACTGTTCCTTTCATCTTGGTTGTTAATACAGTATGATATTTATGTTAAAGATACCCTTCAAGGGGGGCATCTTGATGCTTGTGAAGGGCTTTTGATCCATGGAATTGGAACTACCCTCCTCATGGATCAAACCTGATTATCTCCCATTCCCAAGATGCTGTATAACCATTAAAAGATGAATACTTCATTATGAATATAATAATATATGTAATCCAGTTCCAGTGCTGATTGAGGTGAACCACTGTATTATTACTCTTATTAATATTTTTATTATTGTTATTATTGTAGATATAATAATTAATTAGTTTTATTTAGACAATATTAAGGTACATGACTCATTGCTCTCTCTTTTTTGTTCTACCTGTCTGCTATGTTGTTTCACTGGCTCTCTAGAAGGTAATGTTTTGTTACGTGAAGCATGCAACTTATGAAAATAATACCACATCTCAACCACCACTAACTTACTATTGATGAATACTTCATACAAATTCATCAAGCATTATTTTATCAGTGTTCACTTTATAACATGAGCTTTGTCACCATCTTGAAGTTATTATTTTGGCTCATGGTAAGGTTTTTATTTTTTTGTGTGAAATAGTTGAGTAATTAACCATACCACGGGTGGGGTTAGAACCCGCGATCAGAGAGTCTCAAAACTCCAGACCGTTGCGTTAGCCACTGGGCCAGCTAGCTTCAATAAGATTCATCCAATTAGGTATATTTCTGCACCATCGGAAGGTTAGCATAAGCACCACTGTGTCCACAAATGCAAGTTTTTACAGACGAATCTCCCGTTAGCATGGCTGTGACGAACTCTAGCTCAAGTCCCCTCAAAGCTGTCAACATGACTCATGAAATCATTATGACGCGATTGCAAGCAAACCATACCACGGGTGGGGTTAGAAGTTTTGAGACTCTCTGATCGTGTGTTCTAACCCCACCCGTGGTATGGTTTGTTTGCAATCGTGTCATTTCAATTTCATGAGTCAATTTGAGTTACTACTTGAACAGGAAATAAAAACAGGTAAAATAGATGTGTATGTTTTTGGTTTCAGGCCAAGATCCTCCTCAGCAGGTGTTTGACTGTGATTCATATTTATTGATATACATACTTTACCTGTGTTTCACTTTTCTGTCCAAGTGTTTCTCACTTTACATTGAACAGTGTTTATGACACTATGTTAGTGTTTATGACACTATGTTAGTGTTTATGACACTATGTTAGTGTTTATGACACTATGTTAGTGTTTATGACACTGTTAGTGTTTATGACACTATGTTAGTGTTTATGACACTGTTAGTGTTTATGACACTATGTTAGTCATTGTTCATGACACTACAATGCTAAGTGTTTCTGACACTTCACATTGATCACTGTTCATGACACTACAATGCTCAGTGTTTCTGACACTTCATATTGATCACTGTTCATGACACTACAATGTTAGATGTTTCTGACACTTCATATTGATCACTGTTCATGACACTATGCTTGTATGAATTTGTATAAACAATATTAGTATGACTGTAACCTCTGTACTGAAAAAAAGGAGATCTGGTTTTTATTTTCTTAAGGTTTTCATATTCCTTTGGCTTTTATGCTTCCTTCATAGACTAGACCTACATACTAAGACATAAATTTATCAAATAGCATGACTGATATAAGAGCTGTGACTTAACTTTCCTCTTTGTCACATGGTAATGGAGCTTTTATAGTTGATACTCATTATGTGTGTGTTTTCCACTTTTGCAGCCTGACTCTTTGAAATAATAATGGCTAACTTACTTGTGAAATTGAAAATATAAATGTTTTATAAACTGACAGAGAAAATAACTAATATTGTTACACATCTTATTTTCGCCCAAAACCTGCACTCAGAAGAGGAACTTTGTGATGACGTTTTGGTCTGTGCTGGACCATTGTTAAGTCACAACTTGGTCTGTGACTTGGCAGTGGTCCAAGATGAATCGCACCATTGTCACAAAGTTCATCTGCTATGAGTGGGTTTTTGATGAGTTGTTACAGCTTTATATACAGACTTTATATTCTATATCATA
This sequence comes from Cherax destructor, assembly GCA_009830355.1. Classification (NCBI taxonomy): domain Eukaryota; kingdom Metazoa; phylum Arthropoda; class Malacostraca; order Decapoda; family Parastacidae; genus Cherax; species Cherax destructor. The sequence goes on from WNWK01004967.1 coordinate 47,780, forward strand.
TTTACTTTGTATGGTATATGAAAAGAAAGATGTGTAGAGAGAATTGAATTGATGTTTACAAAAAAAAAGGTGTGAGGATTATTTTTTTTTGTGCATGTCATTATGTAGATATTCAGATTTTCACTGATGTTGCTGCCTTACAGAAATTTAAAGACAGTTTGGGAAAAAGTTCAATAATCTCTAGATAGCATCATACATCGTTATTCTTCACTGAGTTCTCCAAACCCATATCTATGCAGGTTATATTTTTGACCAGGCCACTAAAAACTTAAGCATCCTTCTCTGTACTCTGACATCTTCAGGACTAAGAGGAGAAATTTCATTCCATTAGGTGCTGCCATCTGTTGGTTAGGAATAAAGCTCCAAATGCCTGTTTTTATCAGCTGGGTACACAAGTACCTATTTAAATATTTTATTCATAATGTTGTTTTCAATAGTAAACAGTGTGTAAATTTTTAGACTTGTAGCCATTGCAATGATAATCTCAGTATCCAAGGTTGTCTGAGGTTTCTCTGACACCTTAGCCGATGGAAACACTATCCTGCGTGCACGAGATTGTAGGGACTGGATTCCAGACAGGAGTAACAGTTTTACTAGTGCGTGAATATAATTTATAAAAAATGAGAGATATAATGCATAGTCATAGTTCAATGCATTAAAAGTACAAATAATTAGACTTGTTTCAGCCACAGCACAATTTGAGGAAAGTATTCTCGGTACTCCATAATCCCATCCCTCCTGTATTGCAGTGCACGCAGAGGCAAAGTGCAGCATAAGTTTCTAATGCAGTTAAATATACAGTGGACCCCCGAGTTTCGAAAGGTTCTTACTTCGTAAACATCGTGTTTCGTAAGCTTTTTACGACTTCGAGAATCGTAAAACCGCTCGTGTTTCGTAACATATTAGACCTGTCCGCCTGCTCCGCGCCTGCGCGGGACGCAGGACGCCGCCAGTGAAGCGTTGTTTACCATTGAGAGAACATTACCTAGCGCGCTCTTTCAAACATTCACACTACATTTGGTGTTTTTTTTGGTGCTTTAGTGATTGTCACTGTGAAATAAGTCACCATGGGTCCAAAGAAGCTTCCTAGTGGCACCCCTGTGGTAGCATTCATGGAGGGAGTGTAGCATTCATGCAGGGAGTGTAGCATTCATGCAGGGAGTTTAGCATTCATGCAGGGAGTTTAGCATTCATGCAGGGAGTGTAGCAGCCATGCAGGGAGTTTAGCAGGTATGCAGGCAGTGTAGCATTCATGCAGGGAGGTTAGCATTCATGCAGGGAGTGTAGCAGCCATGCAGGGAGTTTAGCAGGTATGCAGGGAGTGTAGCATTCATGCAGGGAGTTTAGCATTCATGCAGGGAGTGTAGCATTCATGCAGGGAGTGTAGCATTCATGCAGGGAGTGTAGCAGGCATGCAGGGAGTATAGCAGGCATGCAGGGAGTGTAGCATTCATGCAGGGAGTGTAGCAGGCATGCAGGGAGTGTAGCAGGCATGCAGGGAGTGTAGCAGGCATGCAGGGAGTGTAGCAGGCATGCAGGGAGTGTAGCAGGCATGCAGGGAGTGTAGCAGGCATGCAGGGAGTGTAGCAGGCATGCAGGGAGTGTAGCAGGCATGCAGGAGTTTAGCATTGATGCAGGGAGTTTAGCATTGATGCAGGGAGTTTAGCATTGATGCAGGGAGTTTAGCAGGCATGCAGGGAGTGTAGCTTTCATGCAGGGAGTGTAGCAGGCATGCAAGGAGTGTAGCAGGCATGCAGGGAGTGTAGCATTCATGCAGGGAGTGTACATTCATGCAGGGAGTGTAGCAGGCATGCAGGGAGTGTAGCAGGCATGCAGGGAGTGTAGCAGGCATGCAGGGAGTGTAGCAGGCATGCAGGGAGTTTAGCATTGATGCAGGGAGTTTAGCATTGATGCAGGGAGTTTAGCAGGCATGCAGGGAGTGTAGCTTTCATGCAGGGAGTGTAGCAGGCATGCAAGGAGTGTAGCAGGCATGCAGGGAGTGTAGCATTCATGCAGGGAGTGTAGCATTCATGCAGGGAGTGTAGCAGGCATGCAGGGAGTGTAGCAGGCATGCAGGGAGTGTAGCAGGCATGCAGGGAGTGTAGCAGGCATGCAGGGAGTGTAGCAGGCATGCAGGGAGTGTAGCAGGCATGCTGGGAGTGTAGCAGGCATGCAGGGAGTGAGGATTTCCCTTCGTAGAGGCTGAAGAATTCCTCCCCCAACAAGTGTTTAATTGTGATGAAACAGGCCTGTTTTGGAAGAAAATGCCCAAGAGGACCTTCATTACTCATTACTCTATCTTCCAGATGTCTGCAACTCTTCAATAAAGGTAAGTAAATGTATATATATATATATATTGTTTTTAATTATTTTATATGTGAATATTTTTTTTGTGGAACGGATTAATTGTATTTACATTATTTCTTATGGGAAATAATGGTTCGAATTTCGAAAACTTCGTGTTAAGTACTAGCTCCTGGAACGGATTAATTACGATACTCGGGGGTCCACTGTATGTTAGTGTTGAAGATTTGGATCCAGTCAAGAAAGACATTAAAAAGTTATTGCATACCTGGCATGGCAACTAATATTTTAATTTCTTTAATAAAAATGACAAATTGGCACCTATGTAGCCCAAAACTAATCCAGACTTTCCACTGAGTAAAATTCATCAGTTCTGAAAATTTAAAGGTAATCAAAAGAGGCATTGTCCAGTAATTGCTTGAAACCAGTATCCCGGTTTGTTTATTTGTGTATTATAATTGCCAAAGTTTGGCTTACACAGCCCAGTAACAAAATATGCCAGCACTTAAAGTTTAAAGTCACTTAAAAGTTGCATTCTCAAGTTATCACATGGAATTAATTTTAATAAAATTAGTAGATAAGCACCAGCATAATCCAATAACAATGCAAAGCTTCTTCTAAATAAAATATATCAGCAGTGAAAGTCTGAAGCCGATCAGATGAACTATTCACAAATTATTGCATGGAAACCAGAATTTGTTTTACCAGTTTCTTCAGATTATTAAGTGGACACCAACACAGTCCTAAGTATATCTGCATTTTTCTCTAAGTAAGATGCATCAGTTTTTAAGATTAAGGCTGACCAGAATTTTTTTTTTTTTCAGTTATTGCACAGAAAATAATTTGTTTAGCAAAAATGGCAAATTAAAACTTAACCCAAAAAAACACCATGTGTATAAGTTTGAAGCTGATCTGAAGAGCCACTCTCCTGGTATCTCATGAAATCAAGCAGCTTAAAGTTTATTAACTATGTTATTAAAGTGGTAAATTTGTCCTAAGCTTACAGGGCAGCATCCTCTTCATAAGATGCATCAACCATCAACCCTTTCATTGTTTGTGCTGTAGTACTACTGGTTTGAGGTCACTGTCCATACCGTAGTACTGCACCATGAGCTCAGTTCACTCAGATAAGCTGTAAGCGGTAAATTTGGGCCTAGATATGAGAGAATGGGTCTATGTGGTAAGTGTGCACCATATAAAAGAAATCCTGCAGCATGCAGTGCATTATGAGAAAAACTGTGACCATGTATTCACGGTCTCTTACTCTCAATTGATAGAATGGATACAATTAATACAATATTGCATAACAACAAATCTTCTATTTTTTTGTGTGAATAAAAATTCAAAATGAAATTCATGTATAAAGCCTGGGAACATAACTAATGAACAGAGGAAATGTTATTTTAGTTCCAGGAATGCCTGCATTATTTATTCTGGACCCTGTTTTGAAATTAGAAGATTTTGAAATTTGTGTTAAATTGGCCAAATTACCAATTTCCGATCACTTTATTGGGTAGTTGTAACAGTTGACTGGGGGTTTTCTTGTGCTCAGTCGATAAAATAGAAGTAATACTAGTGAAATAGCTAAGAATTTGGTCGACTGGATTAATGTAATTGCCCTAAAATGGGAGTCAAAGTCGGCAAAATCGCTGATGCATAAATATCGCTGATTCATCAAAATTCGCAAGAGCATAATTTCATCAATTTTCCATCAAATTTCGTACTTTTTGCTTTATTACCTTCAGAAAAAGATTATCTACCATTTCATAAGAAAAAATAACAAAAATTTTTTTTTGAAAATTCTTGGACCCTGGCTGTCACTTTGAGATTTGGCCTCTGGACCCTGAAAGGGTTAAGACCACAGCTGAAAAGATCACCTATCAGTAATCCATGATCACCAGTACCAAATCCAGTAGAGATTTACAACAAAATTAACAGCAATGCATTTCCTAAAAAAATGTATTCAGTACCTGATCATTATGAACTTTGCATAAAGCTGTCTTGGTTGAGTGAAAAAGTCTATATCCAAACTGAACACACTGTAAAATGTTGCTCCACTCCAGAAAAAGAAACAGATGATCAACAATAGCATATTCAATCAATTTAGAAGGGAATGTAAGATTTGAAACAGGATTATAGTTTGGCATGCTTTTTGAGGAGGGGATGATCCAAAGCCCTCTTCATTGACTGTGGAAAACATCTACTTTCAAAACAAGTTATAAAAGGAACAGCACTTTGATATGTGGGAAGATCTTTTAAACATTTATAGGACTGTGTGAACAGTATATCTAATTAGAACCTCTGATATATCCCGAAACTCCCTCCTCACTGGCTAAAGCAAACTGAGAAAAGGTAAACTGTGGTACACTACAAGATGGAGCAAAATAATCAGAGCAGGCCAAGGCCTTCTGAAAAGGTGGCCTTGGCTAGAGCAGGTTTGGATATGCAACCAAACACCAGACAAGCCTGACCCATGGCTGGACTATGGGATTAGAAAAACTCTCAGAACTCATTGAAGGTACATATCAAAGGTATTCAGTTACAGTGGTTGAACAGAAGCCCCTGATCACCACAACAAGATTACCTGTTTGTGACTGCTCTGCAGCTTCTACATAATCAGACCAGTGATCCAGGAGTACGTAATCTACACCATCGATACTCCACACTCCTACAAGCTCTGCATAATCGAGCAACAGAGGAATCATACAAGGTTGCAAAATCACAAATCAAGATCATTTTAATGATCAAGGGACATAAATTACTAGTCAGACACTTCATCATGATTTTTGCTAACTGGTCAACAGACAGTGCAGGTGCATCCACCTGTCTAAGGCATCTCTCACTGTCGTACCAACTTGGTCCAGAAAAAGTTTTCTGTAATTATGAAAACATAGTATGCATTCACAGGAAAGTGGGACCAAAATATTGAGATTAAAAGTAATGACACTATGGTATGACAGTAATATCAAAAGGCATTACATCGACATCTTTAATGTTCGAAGAATTGACAGTAAATAGAACCAAGTCCAGTACGTGGCCACTAAAGTGGGTGAGTGCTAGCTATTTTCAAAATTAGATCTATTAGATATATACTTGCAGAATGGAGATGATTTTGATTGGTTTCACAGAAGTGGCTTCAAATAGCTTCAAAGTAGTAGAAATAATTGATTTTTAGTGAGGAAAGCTAGGGGTCTTCCTATCCTTCAATCCAAGTCTGTTTTCTGTCACTGAAGGCTTCAGAGGAACAGACAAAAGCTGTGGAAAATGCCATGAAAAAATAGTTGCCTTAAACGTGAATACTGTGTGTGATTCAGCAAACACTACCTAAACTCTTATTAAAGGGGTTTGCAACCCAGAAACAAAACTAAAGTTAGTTTTTATAAGGATCCTCTATATAGTGAGAATTTTTGGTAAATGTGATTGAAAAAGTGCATCCAAAATTACAAAGCCCACACAAGTGCCTTTATGGTATGCACTTGTTAATTTTAAGAACATAAGAAAGGAGTACTGCAGCCTTCCTAGCATGGTCCTTCTGGCCCATGCTAGGAAAGTCCAAGTCACACCCATTCACACTCGTGTATGTATCTAACCTATTTTTAAAACTTCTCAAGGTTTTAGTTTCAGTGACTTACTCGGGAGTTTGTTCCACTCGTCCGCAACTTTATTACTAAATCAGTGCTTTCCTATATCCTTTCTAAATCTAAATATTTCACACTTTTTCAGTTACATTTATGAAAAATTACACTGTATAAAGGAGCTTTATAAGAGAGCCGATTGTATCTCCATAATGGCTGACGTCTGGCTCGATGACTTCATGTGAAAACTGTTCATGCCACCCACACATTCATACCACAAGGGTTTGTGTTACTGACCAGTGCTTATTACACTCGTACAGTATGTTCTGGCACCTTCCTCACGTTATGGAGTGTGCGGTGTTAACTTATGATCGCCAGAGTAATTAATGCTTATTTTTTGTAACAATTATGTACATTGTGAAAATAAAATTTTTGTTGGACTTATTAGGGTCTTGATAATTTAACCTTTATTTTGATACTTAGAAGTCTTATCACTATTTTTCTATAGTTTTTGTACAGTTAAAGAAAATGCTTAGTTATAATATGTGGGTAATTTCTTCTTGTCATAATTTCATCATATTACCATAACTGTTTTAATATATAGAACTTTGTCACATAAAATTACCATTATACAGTGGTCCCTCGGTTTTCGTGCATCTCCAAACTCGCACATTTATGTAAGTGTATTTTCGTAAGTGCTGTTACAAGTGTATTTTTGGGGGTCTGAAATAGACTAACCTACGTGACATTATTTCTTAAGGAAGTAAATTCGTTCGGTAATGGCACTTGAGCAGCATTCTGGAACGAATTTTCGGCGAAAACCGAGGGACCACTGTATTTAATAATTTTATCTTTAGACACCTTAATTATTTTTTACACTTGGCAGTCACATAATGTAACTTCAATTATATATATAATGTCAAGTAGTTTTCTGCATAATTGGGTTTTTTCATTCAAATTTAGGAAATAAAGGTCACCTAATTTTTGTAACAATTATGTACATTTTAAAAATAAAATTGGTTTTATTAACACTTAGTTTATTTTCATGTGTGTTCTTGGTTTCAGCACCGTTCTTGTAGTAGTTTGAAAACCACAGCAGTAGATTTTTTAGAAAACACTCATTTCAACATTTATGGTTAAACCATATACTGTACATAACATATTTATGCATATGAGAGTTGTATATAATTTTTTCACTATATTCCCTACTTTTCAGGAAGCAAGTAACCCGCCCAAAGGTGGCCACACAATCAAGCCCAATGAACCTCCACGCAAATCTATCAGCAGTTGGTTAGCTAAGTGTACTATCCTATGATCTCGCTTGCAGTGTTTTATAGTCTCATTATGGCCATTCTCTGGCCTTGCCCATCAAGGCTGAGGTATGGACAAGAAATGTATGAGTAAGTGTGATTTTCCTGTGATTGTTGCAACTCTGATGAGGGCAAACTGTAAACTTTCTACATTCAGATGAAATTGTTGAAGGTATCTGGCCAGAGCAGCGAGTTCAGGTCGATGACATCTGATCTACCAGTTGAATAGCGCTCTCCTTGTTGGCACATAATAAGCCAAATATAATAATAGTTATTAGAAAGCTTTGTGATACTGCATTCTGATTGTTATTGAAGTATATGATGACACAATGTAAGTTATGACCAAAATTGAACTAATATTTCCAGTTGTCACAATATCTTTAGTACTAATGTCAAACATTTTTATGTCAGTATCTCTTCCTGCTATGCATCTGTGATTGTAGCATTGTGTATGTGACCTCCTAGTAATGTATTCTGTACCTGGTAGGTTTATATCACTATGTTTGTAGAACTTAACCTCCACTCCTCATTACTTTCACTAGGAACCTAATTATTTCAATCACAGAAATGATGCATACAGCACAATATCCATCCATAAGTACATGATGTCATAAAGTGATCTACGTCTTAACTTTATAGTGCTCCTCAGATTCCCTGTATAGTTAGTTTTAATGTCCAGTGATCATTTGTTTTTAATTATTAATTTATACTGATTATTGCTAATTTGTTAAAAGATTTGTAAATGGCAATCACATTAACTAAGTGTTTGAGAGTGTTTCTGAATTGTCTTTAAATAAATTAATTTCATTGTGAAGTATGTGGTTATGAAAATTTTTGTACATGATCTTGCAAACAAGATGTCTGTGTACTCTAACTTCTTAATAGTCTCTGCAGAAGACCTTAAGAACAGGACTTCCCAATAATTAGTGTAGAAAATGAACCCACTGGGGTCATATACAGCCTGGGGAATGGGAGATGATCAGCTTAGATCCAAGGAAAGGGAGAGAAACTCCAATTCCTTGGATCAAGAGACCTTTTTCTGGCATGATGGCACCCCTTCTTCCCCTTGAAGGGTGAGGCTTCCAAAAATGTGAATGTGCCACACATGCCGGAGACTTGTGTTGATGGTACAGTGCTGTACAACAAGTTGACGTGGTACAATCATTGCACTTGTATGATGCAAATTGTCTTTGCTCTTGTATTCTTAAACATAACAGTTAAATATTGATGGATTTGTTTTCAATACAACTTGTGTTCTTTTGTTGTTGTGTTGTTGGGTTTTGTTTGAGTTTATTTCAGGCTTTGTGATGAGCCTGTTCATTCCACTTACTCAAGTATTAGGAATCTTAAATGCAGATTTTATCCTTTTTTATTTCACAGCAGATTTAAGTCAAGATAATGCAGTCATATCTTGCACATCTAGGGCAATTGACACTCAAGACACTCGATCCACTATTCACAACCTACCAGTCTTTCACAGGGTAGGCTGTTTATTGGCATATTTTCCAGTACTCTCCAGGTCACAGACCTGGCCGCGGGGGCATTGACCCCCCGAAACCCTCTAGGTATACAATTCTGAATAAATAATTCATTTTTTTGACACATCAGCTGTATCCCACCGAGGCAGGGTGACCTAAAAAGAAAAACTGAAGTTTTTCTTTTTAAATTTTATAATTTATACAGGAGAAGGGGTTATTATCCCCTTGCTCCTGGCATTTTAGTCACCAGTTACAACAAGCATGGATTACAGAGGAAGAATTCGTTTCCACTTCCCCCATGGAGAATAAATAATTCTTGTTAAGCGCTAAACCCATGTGGGTTATTCAGCACAAGACGTAGTGTAGACTTGATCCTCTGTCTGCTGAGTGAAAGATGAGCATGCCTCCTATTTATACTTACTGAGATCTATAACTCTGAAGTTGCTGGCAACAACATTTGTCTGAATTAGAAGAGCACAACTCATTGTTTTCCATCAAACTACAGTTGAGTTCCTGCCCATTTTTCACCAATGTTGGGTATGGGAAATCAGAGTTACATGATTACATATCAGACAGACGACTCATACATGGAGAGATGGCCAGTACCTTGCCAAGAACACTGCCAGACCGAGGAATCATTTCACAATATCTTAGTTGACTGTCCCATCAAAGAGCATATGTAACATTCACTTTCAACATTTACATTGTCCTAACACATTCACTAACTGATATACTCCCCCAGTTTCCTATTTTCAGTGTAAACTCACTCTTGCTTTTTAACAGAAATTAACCTGTTGCATTGACTCTGGCATTAATCTTGCATAAATACTAACTCCCAGTTCCATTAACCTCTGACCATACACATCATTGCAGAGAGCTGTGTAATAAGTTTTTGCATGTCAAATTTTTTCAAAATGGTCTATTTTTCATTAGCAATGTAAATTTTATCATGAAATTAGCACACAACTTACATGCAATAATCTCAACTATACTTAAAGGCTGATATTTTTCATATGGGCCACTGTAATAAAATTGTTTTCTTTTTACCATATTGCTTGTTAGGGTGACCAAAGAAACTCTAATCATCACTCTTTCAGTAAGTAACCTATACAGTCAAATTGCTCTGTAAATATCACAGCTGCTACTGCTACTTATTCAATAGCTGTTTTGTCAGAGGTGCACATACATCACAATTCAAATGACTCTCCTGAACCCAACATTCCCCCATCCTTCAGATTTCTGGTGCACTGTACATTTCATTTCCAGCACTCAAGTCCAGCTGACCAGTCTCCATGAGATCCTTCATAATGATACCTTGTTCACACTCCAACAGCACATCAAATTCCCCAAAGAACCACTCTGAAAGCAGTTTGTTAGTGTGTCTATCTTGCAACTAACAGGAGAAGGATTGAGCCTCCACTAAGAATGGTTTATCGATTCATATAAATAGATATATTTGCTCAGGTATAACATACTCACACATGCCTGGTGGATACTCTAGCCTCTCCCACTTCCCATTTCCCTTCCCTCTTACTTTTTCTGGAATGTCCCCTACCCCTGTTTCTATACATTCATACTTCACACTAATACAAAAGTGTTGCACTGTTTTATGAACAGTAGAGCAAATAAATTATTAATAATTTAGCTAAGCATTAATTATAAACTAGACGTGTGAGGTTACACTGCATTACTTAATCATCTGTCTGTATGATGAATGTGCAAGTTAAACTGCATTGCTTGATCATCTGTCTGTATGATGAATGTGCAGATTAAGCTGCATTACTTGATCATCTGTCTGTATTATGAATGTGTGGGGATTTGTTTTTCTTTAAATTCCATGTACTCATACAAGTTTGTATGTAAAAAACAGTATATACTCTAGTAGTCATGGTTTGTTGTATTGGATGTAGAATGGAAAGACCAGAATTGTCAAGGATAATGGTATATGTTTTTTACTGCCATAAGAGAAACTCCCATTAATCCTGAAGTACAAGCTTCAGCCATTACTTGATTCTGTGTTGTATTAAAGCTCTAGTGTGTGTTCTTGCTCTACTTGTTGCTGACATCCAAGTTTATTTTAAATTCATTGTAAACTGCTCTTATTATGGTAGTCACAAGAAAGCGCTAACCCTGCTTGGGTCATACAGAGCTATGCTCATTGTAAAGCTTAGGGAGAAAAACTTATTTTGTTACAAAAATTAATGTTTAAAGATATCGATTAGGAAAGCAATACAGTATATATAATTATGTATTATTATTATTATTATTATTATTGTTATTATCATTATTGCTGTATTATTATTATATTCACAAGGAAGCACTAAACCCATGTGGGTCATACAGTGTACTATTGTACATGTGAAAAATACATTGGTGCATAAATGTACATATCAAGTATCTCTTATATTGTAATTATTATTATTATTAAGGCTAACATTTATCTTGTAAAATTTTACATGATTTGTATTTTGAGATGTTTGTGAAAGTTCTTTTATATAATGTATTAAATCATCACTCCGAGGTAATGGTATGGTTACTAATTGTTAATGAGCTTTCTCGCTCTACGATCTGAGCCTTTCTTAGTTTATTTATTTTATAAACACTTATTTTGTACTAATAACAACAGATCACTTTTATATTTTGATAATGATATTATGTTGCTCTTTGTCATGCCATCATTAGAAATAACTTGTGTTACATGCTCTCTAATGCTGTATTCTGTGTTATCCATGTGGAGAAAGATTATTAGTGTCAACCCATGTGGAGAAAGATTACTAGTGTTATCCCATGTGGAGAAAGATTACTAGGTGTCATCCCATGTCGAGAGAGAGTACTAGGTGTCATCCCATGTGGAGAAAGATTACTAGTGTCATCCCATGTGGAGAAAGATTACTAAGTGTCATCCCATGTGGAGAAAAATTACTATTGTCATCCCATGTGGAGAAAGATTACTAGGTGTCAACCCATGTGGAGAAAGATTACTAGGTGTCAACCCATGTGGAGAAAGATTACTGGGTGTCAGCCCATGTGGAGAAAGATTATTAGTGTCATCCCATGTGGAGAAAGATTATTAGTGTCATTACTTGGGGAGAAAGATTACTAGGTGTCATCCCATGTGGAGAAAGATTACTAGTGTTATCCCATGTGGAGAAAGATTACTAATGTCATCCCATGTGGAGAAAGATTACTAGGTGTCATCCCATGTGGAGAAAGATTACTAGTGTTATCCCATGTGGAGAAAGATTACTAGTGTCATCCCATGTGGAGAAAGATTATTAGGTGTCATCCCATGTGGAGAAAGATTATTAGTGTTATCCCATGTGGAGAAAGATTACTAGGTGTCATCCCATGTGGAGAAAGATTACTAGTGTTATCCCATGTGGAGAAAGATTACTAGGTGTCAGCCCATGTGGAGAAAAATTTCTAGGTGTCATCCCATGTGGAGAAAGATTACTAGATGGAACTAAAATGTTTGAATTAAATAAAGTTTTTGTATAAGAAGTACTTTATCTTAGTCCATTGGACTACAGGTGAATCTAACCCACAAAAACATTGTAGAATCATTTGATTTCTACTAACTGTCCAAATGTAATTAGTGTAGGATACTATTTGGATTAGAGATTGGGACAAATCACCATTTTGTGGTGCATTTGGAATACGAAATGAAATATGCAATGGCTCTGTGTAATCACCTTTACACCTGTGCCTTGATAATCCAAGTACCAAGCAGCTCTAATTCTGAATCTCCAGAAATCATAGTGTAATGTCCATTGAATTATTTTTAAACAAGTTTATCTAAAACATGCAGAATTCTTAGTATGAAAAAAATATAAAAAAAAAGTGTTATAGATTTCTAGCATTTAAATTTTACAACATGTGGATAATCAAGGTAAAGTTATTGATGTACTAAAAACTCTGTCCATAATTTTTTATGTACACCCTACTTATTGGAAAATGAATTGCAGGAACACAACGAGGAAGACAAAAATGTCCTTTATTCGAGAGGTTTTTATAGATTTGTATAAATTAAACATTTAAGTAGCTTATTGTATATTACTAGAAATGTATTTTTTTGTTTTCAGTACATTACAGTATATTGAAAATTTAAATATTGCAGCTGACATCCATGACAGTGTGCAGTTTAAGCTTATTATCTTGTGATACATCTAAATGTAAGTGATATACATCAACATGTAGATAGAATACATCTATATGTAGATAATGTACATTTACCTGTAGATAATATAGATCAATATAAGAAAATATACATCTGTCTGTATGTAATGCACATCTGCATGTTGATTATATACATCAACCTGTAGAAAATGATCATCTACCTGAATATAATATACATTTACATGAAGATAATATATTACATATACACAATATATATTTCTCTCTCTCTCAATGCACTGGCCATATCCCACCCAAGCAGGGTGACCCAAAGAGAAAAACAAAAGTTTCTTTTCTTAACTTTAGTAATGTATACAGGAGAAGGGTTACTAGCCCCTTGCTCCCACAATATATATTTACATGTAGATAATATACATCTAAAGTACAATCTACATTTACATGTAGACAGTGTACTAGATAATAATCAACTTATACACAAAGATCTACAAGATAATCTACATGTAGATTACATTCATTTACATATAGGCAGTGTACTATTACAAATAATGTATATGTACATAATTTATGTTTACATGTAGACTATGTACTTCTACATGTAAACTATGTACTTCTACATGTAGACTATGTGCTTCTACATGTAGATAATATACATCTACAGGATAATGTTTATTTTTGTTTAGGTTCATACATTACAGTATGTGTATGCTGTTGATGGACTCCAATTGTAATGTCAGTGTTGACATGTTAAGTATGACATAACATGAGTAGGTAGTTTGTGTACATAGATTTTCTATGTGTACCTCGTGTACTGTAAATGTTCATCAGAGTATTTGTTTTCATTTGTCATCACTTTTATAGATAATGGATAACAAAAACTGAAATAAAAATCTTATTGCTGAGGATCTTTGTTATATTCAGTACCCTCTAATCTCCATGTGAAGTTTTCATATATATATATGTACTGTGGATCCCCGGTGTTCATCCTGCTCCAAACTCGCCCTTTTATGTAAGTGTATTTTTTTAAATGCTTTTATAAGTGTATTTTTGGGGGTCAAAAAGGACTAGTCTACTTTACATTATTCCTTATGGGAATAAATTCGTTTGGTAATGGCACTTGAACAGCATTCTGGAACGAAAAAATCATGAAAACCGGGGGTCTACTGTATATCTGTAGTAGGTTGGTAGTCAGCAACCACCCATGGAGGTACTACCGTCCTGCCAAGGGAGTGTAAAACGAAAGCCTGTATTTGTTTTACATGATGGTAGGATTGCTGGTGTTTTTTCTGTCTCATAAACATGCAAGATTTCAGGTACGTCTTGCTACTTCTACTTACACTTAGGTCACGCTACACATACATGTACACGTTTATGTATACGCACTCATCTGAGTTTTCTTTGATTTTATCTTAATAGTTCTTGTTCTTATTGCTTTTCCTTTCATATCCATGGTGAAGTGGAATAAGAATCTTTCCTCTGTAAGCCATGCGTGTTGTAAAAGTCAACTAAAATGCCGGGAACAATGAGCTAGTAACCCCTTTTCCTGTATAGATTTACTAAAAAGAAAAACGGAAACCGTCAAAGTGGGATGTTTGAATGTGCGTGGATGTTGTGCGAATGATAAGAAAGAGAGGATTGTAGATGTTATGAATGAAAAGAAGCTGGATGTCCTGGCTTTAAGTGAGACAAAGCTGAAGGGGGTAGGAGAGTTTCAGTGGGGAGAAATAAATGGGATTGGGTCAGGGGTTTCAAATAGAGTTAGAGCTAAAGGAGTGGTAATAATGTTGAATAATCAGTTATGGCAGGTAAAGAGGGAATATAAATGTATAAATTCAAGGATTATGTGGAGTAAAATAAAGGTTGGATGTGAAAAGTGGGTTATAGTAAGTGTTTATGCACCTGGAGAAGAGAGAAGTGTAGAGGAGAGAGTGTGCTGTTTGACTAAATTATCAATACAGCTTAAGGCATCATGTTTGGCTTCAAGACGAAGCTTTGGTTGTGATTTAAGAAGTAGTTTGGGGGGAAATGGAGGGATGGTAGTTTGGAATGGGGTAATATTCCATGGAGCGGAGAAGTGCCGCTGTTGCCTTACTTGCCACAGATCATGTATCTGATTCATGCGGAGGTCTGTTCCAGTTTTTTCAATCCATCTGGAGGGATGTTCACCAGTGCTGAGGAAAGTTTGGAGGGCTTCTTCTGTGCAGGGGGTTTGAATGGGCTTGACTTGAGCATATTAACCCAATTAGGATATTTCTTTCCAGTAACCATTCGATCTCTGATGCTTGGAATATCAAGTTCTTTCTGCATATTTAAAATTTTGGCAGTACGAGGGCATCCTCAAATGATCCTCATTGCTTCGTTCTGCAGTTTTTCCAGCCCTCCAAGCTTCCAGTCAGACACAAGAGCAAGTAGTGGCACAGCATAATCAACCATGATAGTGGCTCTCTTTGCACTACAAATCATTGTAAACCCTCACTGTAAACTACCAATGTAAATTTTTTTTTTTTTCAACAAGTCGGCCGTCTCCCACCGAGGCAGGGTGATCCAAAAAGAAAGAAAATCCCCAAAAAGAAAATACTTTCATCATTCAACACTTTCACCACACTCATACACAATCACTGTCTTTGCAGAGGAGCTCAGATACGACAGCTGAGAAAAGTCCCTCCCAGCTGTCACTATCTCAGACCCCTCCTTTAAAGTGCAGGCATTGTACTTCCCATTTCCAGGACTCAAGTCCAACTAAATCAATTAACTGGTTTCCCTGAATCCCTTCACACAATGTTACCCTGCTCACACTCCAACAGATCGTCATGTCCCAAAAACCATTCGTCTCCATTCACTCCTATCTAACACGCTCACACATGCTTGCTGGAAGTCCAAGTCCCTCGCCCACAAAACCTTTACCCCCTCCCTCCAACCTTTTCTAGGACGACCCCTACCCCGCCTTCCTTCCCCTACAGATTTATACGCTCTCCAAGTCATTCTACTTTGATCCATTCTCTCTAAATGACCAAACCACCTCAACAACCCCTCTTCAGCCCTCTGACAAATACTTTTAGTAACTCCACACCTCCTAATTTCCACATTCCGAATTTTCTGCATAATATTTACACCACACATTGCCCTTAGACAGGACATCTCCACAGCCTCCAGCCTCCTCCTCGCTGCAGCATTTGCAACCCATGTTTCACACCCATATAAGAGTGTTGGTACCACTATACTTTCGTTATTTCCCTTCTTTGCCTCCATGGATAACGTTTTTTTGTCTCCACAGATACCTCAACGCACCACTCACCTTTTTTCCTTCATCAATTCTATGGTTAACCTCATCCTTCATAAACCCATCCGCTGACACGTCAACTCCCAAATATCTGAAAACATTTACTTCTTCCATAATCCCTCTCTCCAATGTGATATCCAATTTTTCTTTATTTCAATCGTTTGATACCCTCATCACCTTACTCTTATCTATGTTCACTTTCAACTTTCTACCTTTACACACTCTCCCAAACTCGTCCACTAACCTTTGCAACTTTTCTTTAGAATCTCCCATAAGCACAGTATCATCAGCAAAAAGTAACAGTGTCAACTCCCATTTTGCATTTAATTCCCCATAATTTAATCCCACCCCTCTCCCCTACACCCTAGTATTTACTTCTTTTACAACCCCATCTATAAATATATTAAACAACCATGGTGACATTACACAACCCTGTCTAAGACCTACTTTTACTGGGAAGTAATCTCCCTCTCTCCTACACACCCTAACCTGAGCCTCACTATCCTCATAAAAACTCTTTACAGCCTTCAGTAACTTACTACCTATTCCATACACTTGCAACATTTGCCACATTGCTCCCCTATCCACTCTATCATATGCCTTTTCTAAATCCATAAATGCAATGAAAACTTCTCTACCTTTATCTAAATACTGTTCACATATATGCTTCACTGTAAGCACTTGATCTACACATCCCCTACCCACTCTAAAGCCTCCTTGCTCATCTGCAATCCTATTCTCTGTCTTACCTCTAATTCTTTCAATAATAACCCTGCCATACACTTTACCTGGTATACTCAGTAAACTTATTCCCCTATAATTTTTACACTTTCTTTTATCCCCCTTCCCTTTATATAAAGGAACTATACATGCTCTCTGCCAATCCCTAGGTACCTTCCCCTCTTTCATACATTTATTAAAAAAAAATACCAATTACTCCAGCACTATATCCCCCCCTGCTTTTAACATTTCTTTCATGATCCCATCAGTTTCAGCTGCTTTACCCCCTTTCATTCTACGTAATGCCTCACGCACCTCCCCCACACTCACATCCTGCTATTCTTCACTCCTAAACGATGTTGTACCTCCCTGGTCAGTACATTAATTTACCGCCTCCCTTTTTTCATCGACATTTAAAAGTTCCTC
Source organism: Cherax destructor (assembly GCA_009830355.1). Classification (NCBI taxonomy): domain Eukaryota; kingdom Metazoa; phylum Arthropoda; class Malacostraca; order Decapoda; family Parastacidae; genus Cherax; species Cherax destructor. The sequence continues at coordinate 65,004 of WNWK01004967.1, forward strand.
AAAATATTCCTGCCATCTACCCAATACCTCCAGCTCCCCATCTACTAACTGCCCTACTCTGTTCTTAACTGACAAATCCATTCGTTCTCTAGGCTTTCTTACCTTGTTTATCTTACTCCAAAATTTTTTCTTGTTTTCAGCAAAATTTCTTGACAGAGCCTCTCCCATTCTTTCATCTGCTCTTCTTTTGCACTCTCTCACCACTCTCTTCACCTTTCTTTTACTCTTCATATACTCTGCTCTGCTATTAACACTTCTGTTTTGTAAAAGCCTCTCATAAGCTACCTTTTTCTCTTTTATCACACCCTTTACTTCTTCATTCCACCACTCACTCCTCTTTCCTCCTGAACCCACCCTCCTATAGCCACAAACTTCTGCCTCACATTCTAATACTGCATTTTAAAAACTATCCCAACTCTCTTCAACCCCCCCCACTACTCATACTTGCACTAGCCCACCTTTCTGCCAATAGTTGCTTATATCTCACCCTAACTTCCTCCTCCCTTAGTTTATACACTTTTACCTCTCTCTTACTTGCTGTTGCCATTTTCTTTTTGTCCCATCTACCTTTTACTCTAACTGTAGCTACAACCAAATAATGATCCGATATATCCGTTGCCCCTCTATAAACATGTACATCCTGAAGCCTACCCATCAACCTTTTATCCACCAATACATAATCCAGCAAACTACTTTCCTTACGTGCTATATCATACCTTGTATATTTATTTATCCTCTTTTTCATAAAATATGTATATTACTTATTACCAAACCTCTTTCTACACACAGCTCAATTAATGGTTCCCCATTTATTACATTTACCCCTGGCACCCCAAATTTACCTACTACTCCCTCCACAACATTTTTACCCACTTTAGCATTAAGATCCCCAACCACAATTACTCTCCACTTTCAAAACTGGCTCAACCTCCTCAGATTTCCAGAATCTCTGCTCTCCCCTAATTCCACTTCCAGGTGCATCACTTCAATAACATTCATCCAACCTTGCATTTTACTCACATGATCCTTGAATTTATGTTAATATTCCTTTTGCTGATAATCTTATTCAACTAGCCTCCCTGCTTAGCTCTAACTCTAATTTGAAACCCTGACCTCGCATTTTCTCGAAACCCCACCCCCTTATTGGTTTAGTTAGCCCAACATCACTTCTTATTTATGACATCTACAATCATCTCTTTCTTATCATTCGCACCACATCCATCCACGCACATTCAAACATCCCACTTTGACGGTTTTCTTCATTTTCTTGTTTGTAAGCTATACAGGAAAAGGGGTTACTAGTACATTGTTCCCGGCATTTTAGTTGACTTCTACAACACGCATGGCTTACGGAGGAAAGATTCTTATTCCACTTCCCCATGGATATGAAAGGAAAAGCAATAAGAACAAGAACTATTAAGATAAAATCAAAGAAAACTCAAATGAGTGCGTATACATAAACATGTACGTACATGTTTGCGTAGTGTGACCTAAGTGTAAGTAGAAGTAGCAAGACGTACCTGAAATCTTGCATGTTTATGAGACAGAAAAAAGACACCAGCAATCCTACCATCATGTAAAACAATTACAGGCTTTCGTTTTACACTCACTTGGCAGGACGGTAGTACCTCCCTGGGTGGTTGCTGACTACCAACCTACTACCGTTAAAATATACTTCCTACAATATGTCAACCACATTGTAAACTTGCAAGGAAATAATTTTTTTTATTTTGAATACTGTGTCTAGAATTGGCAGATGGAAAGCTAATTCTGTCTAGGGACAATCCCTGTTTGACGTGTCCCATAACACAACTAAAAAATGTATTATTATCATTATGGTAGTAGTAGTATATTCATGGGGATAGGGAGGTAATCGAATCTAATCCGAGGGAGGAGAGGATAGCTCCAGTTCTCTGAATCAAGAGTGCTTGAGTAATATCAATAAGATAGATAAAGTATGAGTGAGGCGGCCACCTGTACACATGCACTCGCATCTCCAGACTTATCTAAAATTATCTTATCTGGCTCAAAATAATGTTACATTGCTGGCTCTCAGTGTATTCTATATTGTGTATCAGTGTTCAGTGTTATCGCTGTTAGTGTTATCACTGTAACAGTGTTCAGTGTTATCACTGTTACAGTGTTATCACTGTAACAGTGTTCAGTGTCATCACTGTATCAGTGTTATCAGGTTGAGCTCCCTTAACCTCTCCTCGTAAGGTATACTCCCCTTAGCTCCGGGACTAGTCTTGTTGCAAATCTTTGCACTTTCTCTAATTTCTTGACGTGTTTGACAAGGTGTCGGTTCCATACTGGTGCTGTATACTTCAACATGGGCCTGACGTACACGGTGTACAGTGTCGTGAATGACTCCTTACTTAGATGTCGAAACGTTGTTCTTAGGTTTGTAGGCGCCCATATGCTGCAGCGGTTATTTGGTTGATATGCACCTCAGATGTGCTCAGTATGATGTTCACAACAAGAGCCTATTTTCTTGAGTGAATTTTGCAGCATTTGACCTCCTAGGCTGTACTCCGTCTGTGGTCTTTTTTGTCCTTCCCCAAGCTTCATGAATTTGCTCTTGCTGGGGTTAAACTCTAGGTGCCATTTGCCAGACCAGGATTGCAGCCTGTCCAGATTCCCTTGTAATCTTACCTGATCCATTGTTTGCGAACATGGACACCTCTGAATCTATTCCTTCCTCCATGTCATTTACATATACAATAAACAGCACCAGACCTAGGACTGACCCTTGTGGAACCCCACTCGACACATGCACTCACTCTGACACCTCGTTACGTACAAATACACGTTGTTTCTTTCCTGTCAGGTATTCGCTGACCAATTTCAGTACTTTCCCTGCTATTCCTGACTGCTCCTCTAGCTTTTCAACCAGTCTCTTGTGTGGCATTCTGTCGAAAGCATTCTTACAGTCTAAGGAGATGTAGTCTACCCATCCCTCTCTCTCCTGTCTTACTTCTGTCACCTTGTCGTAGAATTCCAGTAGGTTTGTGACGCAGGATTTTCCTTCCCTGAAGCCATGCTGGTTGTCATGTTTGAGTCCACTCCTTTCTAGGTGCTCCACTGAAGCCCATGGTGTGTGTGCACTCACCTAGTTGTACTCACCTAGTTGTGGTTGCAGGGGTCGAGTCACAGCTCCTGGCCCCGCCTCTTCACTGGCCGCTACTAGGACACACTTCCTGCTCCATGAGCTTTATCATACCTATTCTTAAAGCTATGTATGGATCCTGACTCCACTACATCACTTCCGAGACTATTCCACTTTCTGACAACTCTGTGTCTGAAGAAATACTCCCTAACATCCCTGTGATTCATCTGAGTCTTCAACTTCCAACTGTGACCCCTTGTTGCTGTGTCCCATCTCTGGAACATTCTGTCTCTGTCCACCTTGTGTGTGTACTCACCTATTTGTACTCACCTATTTGTGGTTGCAGGGGTCGAGTCATAGCTCCTGGCCCCGCCTCTTCACTGATTGCTACTAGGTCCTCTCTCTCCCTGCTCCATGAGCGTTATCAAACCTCGTCTTAAAACTATGTATGGTTCCTGCCTCCACTACGTCGCTTTCTAGGCTATTCCACTTCCTGACAACTCTATGACTGAAGAAATACTTCCTAACATCCCTTTGACTCATAGGAGTCTTCAACTTCCAACTGTGACCCCTTGTTTCTGTGTCCCCTCTCTGGAACATCTTTTCTCTGTCTACCTTATCTATTCCTCGCAGTATTTTATATGTCGTTATCATGTCTTCCCTAACCCTCCTGTCCTCTAGTGTCGTCAGGCCGATTTCCCTTAACCTTTCTTCGTAGGACAATCCCCTTAGCTCTGGGACTAGTCTTGTTGCAAACCTCTGCACTTTCTGTAATTTCCTGACGTGCTTGACCAGGTGTGGGTTCCAAACTGGTGCTGCATACTACAGTATGGGCCTGACGTATATGGTGTACAGAGTCTTGAACGATTCCTTAGTGAGGTATTGTAACGGTATTCTTAGGTTTGCCAGCCGCCCGTATGCTGCAGCAGTTATCTGATTGATGTGTGCCTCAGGAGATGTGCTCGGTATTATACTCACCCCAAGATCTTTTTCCTTGAGTGAGGTTTGCAGTCTTTGGCCACCTAGATTATACTCTGTCTGCGGTCTTCTTTACCCTTCCCCGATCTTCATGACTTTACATTTGGCAGGGTTAAATTCAAGGAGCCATTTACTGGACCAGGCTTGTAGCCTGTCTAGGTCTCTTTGTAGTCCTGCCTGATCCTCAACTGATTTAATTCTTCTCATTAACTTCACATCATTTGCAAACAGGGACACTTCTGAGACTATCCCTTCCGTTATGTCATTCACATATACCAAAAACAGTACAGGTCCTAGGACTGACCCTTGTGGAACCCCACTCGTCACAGGTGCCCACTCTGACACCTCGTCACGTACCATGACTCGTTGTTGCCTCCCTGTCAGATATTCTCTGATCCATTGCAGTGCCTTTCCTGTTACGTGTGCCTGATACTCTAGGTTTTGCATTAACCTCTTGTGAGGAACTGTGTCGAACGCCTTCTTGCAGTCCAAGAAAATGCAGTCTATCCACCCCTCTCTCTCGTGTCTTACTTCTGTTACCTTGTCATAAAACTCCAGTAGGTTTGTGACACAGGATTTTCCTTCCCTGAAACCGTGCTGGTTGTCTTGAACACTATGTGCTTAGTTGTCCACTTATTGAGGAATACAGAGATAGACAGTATAATAACCTATGTGACATGTCAAGATATCTTATTAATGAAAATAAGATACCAGATAAGTGAACTGTAGATATGTAGATATAAAGCCATATGTACACCTGTTAACCCTTTTGCGGCCTAGTTCTTAGACCTTTTGTGTATCCATATGCTCTTTCGCTACCGTCCACAGGATGGATATGGGGTGCACAATAAACTAGCCACTTCGGTGGCAAAATCTAAATCTCATCGATCCCGATACTTTGGTAAATCCCTAGATTTTATTCTTGTGGGTGAATTAGTCTACATCTGAATACTACACTCGGATTCTTCTATCTCTTACTGTTCTCTGTGTAAGCTGCATTCTTACTACACTTCTGGAGATACTGGATACGGAATCTCTGTGGAGTATTGGGGCATTTCCTGAATTCTTTCCCTCTTTTGAGCCCTCCCTTCCAGGATATGTGTCTTGTTCTGTGTCCCAATCCTCCGCTCCTTCCTTCTCCTTTCCCATACCTCCCCCTTTTCTTCCCCTCCTTCATTCTGTCTTCCTCGACATAGACTCTTGTCAAATTTCCGAGATCCACTTAGATTTTATTTCTTCTCATCACTATGTTCCTTGCGGGGCCAGGAGGTGAGTCTCGACCCCTGCAACCACAATTAGGTGAGTACCTATCTGGAGTACCTGGAGAGGGTTTCGGGGGTCAACGCCCCCGCGGTTTGAGATCAGGCCTCATGGTGAACCAGGGCCTGATCAACCAGGTTGTTACTTGCATCTCCCGTCACTTTCATCACCTCTCCAGCTTGTTCTTCTTTCCTGTGTTTCTTTTTTTTTATTTAACCTGAACACCATTAGAGGTCTGAGCTTTGTCTTGTCAAGGTTTTCCTCTCTCACTTTTAATTCCTTAGGGTCATTTTGCAGGGTCATGTCTGTTTTCATCCTTGTGTGTCAGTACTTACTTATATATGGTTGCAAGGGTCGAGTCTTAGCTCCTGTCCACATCTCTCAACCTGCCACTTACCAGATTCACTTCCTCCGATCCCTGTCATACATGCTCTTAAAATTATATATTGATCCTGCCTCCTTTAGTTTTAATCCAAATCATTCCACTGCCTAATCATCCTGAGGCTGATGCAGTGCTTCCTGACAACCTTAATATTCATCTGTGCCTTTAACCAACTGTGCTCCCATGTGTCTGTTTCCTGCCTCTCAAACAGTGTATCCATTCCTCTGGGTATTTTGTTTATTGATCTCATATCTCCTTTGGTTCTATGTCCTCTAATGTTGTCTGGTTCATTTCTTTCAACTTCACCTCGTAGCCCTGGAACAAGCTTCGTTGAAAACTTCTGCACTTTCTCCAGGTTAACATGCTTTATCAGGTGTGAGTTCAACAATGGTGCTGCGTACTCGAAGATGGGTCTAATATATGTTGCATAGTGGGCCTTATATGACCGTTGAGATTCTTGAAGGCAACTCTTAGATTTACCAAACTAGCATTGGCGGCAGGTTGAAGTGTGTCTGTGGTGATATGCATGGCACTATGCTCATCCATAGGTCTTTCTGAATGAGCCTGCAACTTACGTCCCTCGGGCCTGTACTCCGTTTACGATCTTCTTGCCCTTTCCACATTCTTCATAACCATGCATTTGCTAGGGTTGAATTCAACTACTTATCAAATAAACCTTGCGATTTGTCCAGCTTCATCTGTAGACTTTCTTTGTTATCTTAGGTTTTAATTCTCATTAGTTTTGTATCGTCAGCAAAGATACGTCTGACTAGATCCCATCTGGCATATTCATACGTATCGGGAAGGGTACTGGATCTAACACCAATCTTTGCGGAGCCCCGCTTGTCACACCTCCCCGTACTTTTTTCTAGTACTCTTGTACCACCATCAGAGTACTACATCCCCCCCACTCCTGTAGGCTCAGAGTACACAAATAACCATCACGTAGGAGAAAGTAACTTATGACGACGTTTCGGTCCTTTTGGCCCATTAATTAGTCACACAATTACTAGTTAATGGTCCAAGTCGGACCGAAACGTCCCGATAAGTTTCTCCTATGTGTAGGTTATTGGAGCATTGTTCCAGTCACGGCATTGTACCTTTTTGTTCTTCAGAGAAAGTCATGGATTGCATATTTTTAATTGCTATTTATTTTATTCTCAGGCAGTTACTGGTAATACTTTAATCATTATAATGATCTAACTGTCCAGGGTGTTGTGACACCTAGCATAATTTTCCAATCAGGTTTGCTAATGCGGCATATCTAAAACAAACAAACAAACAAACAAATTTTATTTCATTGCAGATTACATGGGTATCGGAAGTTACAATGTAAATTGAGTGCAAGGAGAGCCACTGACATGCCATGGCATTAGGGGCAGCTTATTCTAGTCCTTAAAAACTATGTACTTAATATTAGAGAAATTTATTGAGTTTATTCTAGTTAAAAATTATTTTCAAAATTACAATATGATGAAATTTTACTGTTTAAATTATTATATAATGATATTAGATCTTAGATTGTTACAGGTGTTAAGATTCTTGAATGATAATATGGAATTGAGATTATCTTAAGGAAAATAACATTGAGCATTTTTGACATTAACTTATAATATGAGTAGGGGGTAACATAATATTAACATATTATTAAAAATTGAGATTATCGTATAGGAAAGTAACAATGAGCATTTTTCAAAGTAGTTTATAGTATGATCATTTAGGTTTGGGTGAGTAGGTGGTTTTTGAGTTGAGTCTTAAATTGATTTTCAGACAAGATTATCTTAATATTTACTGGTAATGAATTCCAGATTCTGGGGCCCTTTATGTGCATAGAATTTTTACATAGGTTGATATGAACACGGGGTATATCAAAAAGTGATCTGTGTCTTGTGTTGTGGTCATGGGTCCTATTAAAGTTGGTGAGGAGAGTTTTGAGCAGAGGGTTTATATTAGAGTGTAAAGTTTTACATATGTAGTAGGCACAAGAGTAAGTATTACTTTTCCCCGGGCATCCATAATTAAATTCTAACAAGTGTGTAAATATCATTGCATCTTGAAGACAAATGTTGACTGGAGTTTTTAATTCATGGACTGAGATTAGAAGACAAATTTCCAGTACGATAAATACAAGATAAGAATTTTACTTTCCTCTCTCAACGCCGTTGTGGAAATTTAACTATATATAATATACGTAGCATTTAGTGGTTTTCTTGGGTGGCATCCTGGGGAATTATCTGTAAGGATCTTAAGGGAATTAAGCCACACTACAAGGCTTTTTTGGATTATATTGGGGTTATTAACCCTTTGTGGTCAATAATATTAGTATAATCATGGGGTAAGGCTAAGCCCGAAGGGGTCAGGGTCATAATAATATTAAAAATAATAATAATAATAATCTATATTACTACAAGTACATGATACAGTTTATGCAGGTCTAGCTGACATCAATGACACTACTGCGTGCGGCCGGCAGTAACAGCCTGGTTGATCAGGCTCTGGTCCAACAGGAAGCCTGGTCACAGACCGGGCCGCGGGGGCGTTGACCCCTGGAATTCTCTCCAGGTAGACTCAAGGTAGACTATATATAGAGCCCCATCTTATGCAAAGGATTTCGAGTAAATTAGGTCAATTTTGTCCCAGGATGCGACCCACACCAGTATACTAACACCCAGGTACCTATATTTCTGCTGGGTGAATACGGACAGCAGGTGCCCTAAGGAAGCACATCTTAATGTTTCCACCTGTAAATGGGAGATAATGAGAGCTGATGTAATGAAGTGACATTGTAGCTTCAATTCTTTGAGTTAAGAACTTTTCACCAGGATCCAGGCAGCCCATTTGAAATGATTAATAACGTCAGTAAAATTATAACCACCGGCCTCGACTCTAGATAAGCCGGCCGATGATCCCACGGAGTATATAACGACTAAGATAAGCCTACTAAGGCCATGGATTATCATACTGATAAGAACGTAATAGTGTTAGTGCGGTGTTTCTGTGCCAGATAAACGAGGATGAGAGTGTTACTGCCTGGTGGCCACCACAACCAACACTCACCTGAGATAAACGAGGATAAGTGTCTTTACCAGGTTCACAGGATGTAAACTCAGAGTATATGTGTACTGTATCTACGCAAAGCTCTCACTCAGTGTATACAGACTAAGATATATATATATATATATATATATATATATATATATATATATATATATATATATATATATATATATATATATATATATATATATATATATATTATTTTATTAACACGTCGGTTGATTCCCACCAAGGCAAGGTGGCCCGAAAAAGAAAAACTTTCATCATCATTCACTCCATCACTGTCTTGCCAGAGGGGTGCTTTACACTACAGTTATAAAACTGCAACATTAACACCCCTCCTTCAGAGTGCCGGCACTGTACTTCCCATCTCCAGGACTGCCGGTTTTCCTGAATCCCTTCATAAATGTTACTTTGCTCACACTCCAACAGCACGTTAAGTATTAAAAACCATTTGTCTCCATTCACTCCTATCAAATACGCTCACACATGCTTGCTGGAAGTCCAAGCCCCTCGCACACAAAACCTCCTTTACCCCCTCCCTCCAACCTTTCCTAGGCCGACCCCTACCCCGCCTTCCCTCCACTACAGATTTATACACTCTCGTAGTCATTCTGTCTCGTTCCATTCTCTCTACATGTCCGAACCACCTCTAGAACTTTACTGGGGATCCTCATCCTCAGAGAAGACGATAAACGTACCTCAGGGAAAACTCGAGGTTCTCCCCGGGGCAGGTTGATTAAAACTCTCCTGATTATGTGGAAATTATTCTGTCAAGCCGTGAAGGCCTGACAAGGCTGCAGGAGAGCGAAACGTTGCCACAATAAAATCACACTACTTGCATCTGCGTCCATTAACCTAACATTTTGTCGTTAATTCTACCATTATTACTAACGTGAACCAAATGTGTATTAGTATTAATAAGTCGACTTCCACCTTACAAACTGAAATATCTGCTATACTTGTTGTTCTCAAGCTTGCTGGAACTAAGACTACAAATAGTTTAACTGTATCTGACTTCCTTTCCTCATTACTTGCGGTAAATAACCTGAGATCTGAATGTAACATGCTTGTGTATGAAGCTACGAAGAAATATGCAAACAATGCTAAGTAGTAGTGACGTATTAGAGGTTGAGTTCTTCGTGAATGTCTGGGCGGCATTACGTAAATTACTGTTGTGTGGGATGAGAGTTCCACAGCTAAAATTTAGGAAGGAATATCTATGTATATTGACTGGGACATTGTTTATGTTGTGGATATTGGAAAGGTTGGTGGCCTGGTCTGTGTCGTGTACAGTGATAATACGTATAACAAAAAAAGGCACAATACCGTGACTGGAACAATACACACACAACCCGCACATAGAAGAGAGGAGCTTACGACGACGTTTCGGTCCGACTTGGACCATTTACAAAGTCACACTAACACAAAGAACAGGTAGAAGGGGTATTTATAGGCCAGCAGACAGGGGAGGGCACAAGAAAGTGGTGGAGGAGTAATAGTGGAAGTAGTAGTGGTAGTGGAAGTAGTAGTAGTGGAGTCAGTCATATTCTGGGAAAGAGGAGCACTGCAAAAAGCTGAGCATTTCGGGCAAATTAGGTCAGTGTTCCAGGATGCGACTCACACCAGTCGACTAACTCCCAGGTACCCATTTTACTGATGGGGAACATAGACAACAGGTGTAAAGAAACACGCCCAATGTTTCCACCCTGGCTGGGAATCGAACCCAGGCCCTCGTCGTGTGAAGCGAGAGCTTTAGCCACCAAGTCACCAGAGCCTGGGAGAGGTTTCAAGTTAATGTGTCAAGGATGTGAGTGGGGAGGTACGTCAGTGACAGTGTGAGCCTCAGTGTTGTCTAGTACGTGTCGAGAAGTTTTGAATGTTGGCTGCCAGCCATTCTATCCTTTGACCCTGCAGAGGCAGGGTCAGGGGCATCAAAGCCACAGGTTGAACGCCAGCTCTGGGTTCAAGCTACAAGTCAAAGCTACACCAGGGTTTGAGGAGAGATATATGGGCAGGCATTATCTCAGATGGTACAGAGAGTATTATTACTTGTAAAACAAAAATAAAAACTCTCAGCTCCCTATTTCCCTCACCACCATCGAGTCCAGACGACCTCAAGGAGTAACTGAGATATTATACACGAGTTACCGAAAGACGAGTAACTGGTTGCCATAGAACTGAAATGGTGCCCGCTACCTCATTCTTGCTTTTCCCGAGCCGAATACATTGCTGCACCAGACGGTAAACATGTTGCCTGCAGTCTAAAACACTTCTTACTCAATTCATTATGACCAATGCCAAGATCAGTAATATCTGAGTCATATAATATGTTTGGTTAACTAAGATGTAATCTACACTTGCTGATAACATTTCCTGTTCTCACAGTCAATACAAGTCCACTTCAAAGATAAGACGCAGTTTGGCGACTCCATATCATCATTCACTTAATTTTTTGATATATGACTGTCTGCGAGTCAGACGGTAGTATTAGTATTAGTAGTAGTAGTAATAGTAGTAGTTGTAGTATATCCTAGATCAAGAGTCCCTCACCAGCATCAAGCAACTCCCTTGAGCGGCTGCGAGTCAGACAATTTTCCTGAAACTTAACTGAACTGAGCCTTAAAGACAACATAGTGGCTTAAGAAGGTGAGAGAGGTAAACAGTTGTGAGTCATGAGGCGACATAATAGGCAGTATCAGGACCGGAACCCAAGTATCAGCACCAGGGACCCAAGTATCAGCACCAGGGACCCAAGTATCAGCACCAGGGACTCAAGTATCAGCACCGGGACCCAAGTATCAGGACCAGGGACCCAAGTATCAGGACCGGGACACAAGTATCAGCACCAGGAACCCAAGTATCAGGACCAGGGACCCAAGTATCAGGACCAGGGACCCAAGTATCAGCACCAGGGACCCAAGTATCAGCACCAGAGACCCAAGTATCAGCACCAGGGACCCAAGTATCATTACCAGGGACCCAAGTATCAGCACCAGGGACCCAAGTATCATTACCAGGGACCCAAGTATCAGCACCAGGGACCCAAGTCACTGACAGTTGTGATCAAGATAGGAAAACGATGGCAACACCGAAGCAATGGTAGACAAAGTGATAAAAGTGGCGAGAAGGGCACGTATGGCTAATGAAAAAACAATAATCAGTGGAAATGTTAACCACAAGATGGATCCGCATGGCAGACAGGAAATATGGAGGTCTGAGATGTTGGAGGTCAGAAATGGAGGTCAGGTGTAGTAGCGAAGTAAAGATAATATAATCAACTTCTCGGTTTTCAAAATCATTTCCATCACATCTGTCAGAAACAGCAACATCTTGGGATCTTGACACAGGGAATTCCTCAACGCTCGCCTAACCTACAGACATGACATACACTAATGTATTTATCCACTGGTGACTCCACCTGCTGCTGCTTCTACTCACCTGACTGCAATATATAAGCAACTTCTCCGCCCATATGCTGTATATTTCTCAAGATTGATGGACTGAACACATCGACTCCAGGCTAAGGGACTGATTACCTCACATTCCTCACCTTCCACTGTTCTTCTCTGTATTGGACTGAGGAAGCCACTGGCTGGCGAAACGTTTCCTCAATAAAGATTCCCAAATGTTGAATAAGTGTCTCATTCATCCACTTGTCGGTTTTTCAAAACCATTTTCATCACATCATAATGTAATCAGTCCATCAACCATGGAGTAATAATAGTATTTGAGGTGATCAGTCCCTCAGCCTGGAGAAGAGTTCAGCTCCCTGAAGGAAGACTAAAAAGTCCTAAGATAAATGTAGAAAAATCGAGAAATTGCAAAAACATGGAGAACAAAAAAATAAAAATAGAGGAGAAAATAGAGAAGAGAGAAGAAGAGAAGAAACGAATATGCAAAGGTGAGAAGATTGGATGGACGACGATTTGAAAATGACTTAGCAGAGAAAGCAGAATATGAACTGAAGGTGTTGTATAGATATTAGATGGAAGAAGACCAGGAGAGATAACATAAGATATTTGATGAGATATTCTCAGTGGAGAGTCACATTACCAGAATCAGGGAGAGAGAGAGAGAGAGAGAGAGAGAGAGAGAGAGAGAGAGAGAGAGAGAGAGAGAGAGAGAGAGAGAGAGAGAGAGAGAGAGAGAGAGAGAGAGAGAGTGAGAGAAACGAGTTCAACGAGTATTGGACACGATGCTCACAAATGGAGCAGAGGTGAAGGTAAACTCAGACACAGACACAAACAGACACACACACACACACACACACACACACACACACACACACACGGAAAACTAGGGTACTGGAGGATGAGTCTGCAAAGGAAGATTGGGCAGCAGAGCTCATGAAAAGGGAACATGAGTGGGGAAGGAAGCTAGAGGAGCTTAGCATGAAAATGGAGGAGAGGATAGCTGCAGAAAGCAAGATAATGGAGGAGAGGATAGCTGCAGAAAGCAGGAAGTGGGAGAAGCAATTCACAACAGCAGAGGCTAAGATACAGAGATTAGAAGAGGAACTGAAAAATTTGTAAACAGCCTAAAGAACTAAAAAGCAATGTGGACATGGTATCAGAAACTGCTACCTCAGTCACAAAGAAGAGGACTGAAGAGAACGGAGTGAAACTGTATGCAGAGGCTATATCAGACCATCGTGGAGCCCGAGAGAAAGAGAGGATCACATCAGGAACAATCGAGGGGAGTGTAGTAAAAGGGAGAGCTAAGCTATACGTAGAAGCCCTAACAGACCCCAACAGTGCACAGGGAAAGTTAAGAAGGGAAAGCGACAGGCCACTGGGCCAAGGGATAACAGACAGTGAAGAGATTGAAGAAAGGAAAGCTGCAATGGAGGCAACTAAATCGAATCAGGGGTTACATAGGGATAGGCAGTGGGAGAATGAAAGAGAGAGATCAGTCTTTGTTTATGGGCTCCAGGAAGCTGAAGGGGAAACTTACGAAGCAAGAAGACAAGGGGAGAAAAATGCGATTGAAAACATCATGAAAGCAATAGGAGAAGATGACATGACCCAGCTGGCAAATTTTCAGAGAATAGGGGGGTTTGCAAGAGGAAGAATCCGGCCAGTCAAAATGATTTTCAAAACAGAATTGACTCGAAACAGGATCCTGCAGGAGAAAGCAAGACTAAGGGATATGACAGAGTACCGGAGGGTGTATCTCGACCGCGACAGAACATGGGAAGAAAGACAGAAACTGAAAGAGAGGGTACAGAGACAAAAGGAGGAAAGAGAGATGGCCAGGAGAACCCAGACTCAGGAGGAAGCTCTAATACAACCACCTTCAGATGTCCCCCAACCTGGACAACCCCAATGCAACCAAACAATCTAACCCAAAACACACATGCCATACCCAATGATTCCACCCACCTCATTACAAACTCCACCTTCACACCAACCACCCATAGTTCCCCATCAGATCTCCCACTTTCCCAACCCCAATGTACCCCCCAGACTACGGTTTTAGAAAAGAAGTTGAAGGTTTGGTATACAAATGCAGATGGTATAACAAATAAATGTGAGGAGTGGCATGAAAGAATAAAGGAGACATCCCCAGACATAATAGTGCTCACAGAAACGAAACTCACCAGGATGATAACAGATGCAATCTTTCCACCCGGATATGAAATCCTCAGGAAAGATAAAGGAAGCAGAGGGGGAGGAGGAGTTGCACTGCTCATTAAGAACAGGTGGGGATTTGAGGAAGTGGAAGGAATGGATGGAATGGGCGAAAGGGACTACATAGTAGGAACAATTCAGTCTGAGGCCATAAGGTGGTAATTGCTGTAATGTACAACCCGCCACAGAACTGCAGGAGGCCAAGAGAAGAATACGACAAGAACAACAGAGCAATGGTAGACACACTAGCCGAGGTAGCCAGAAGAGCCCACATGGGGAGAGCAAAGTTACTAGTTATGGGTGATTTCAATCACAAAGAGATTGATTGGGAAAGCCAGGAGCCCCATGGGGGTCCTGAATCATGGACAGCCAAGATGATGGATGTGGTACTGGAAAACCTCATGCATCAACATGTTAGAGACACTACCAGAGAGAGAGGTGGGGATGATCCAGCAAGACTGGACCTAGTATTCACCTTGAGTAGTTCGGACATCGAGGATATCACGTATGAAAGGCCCCTTGGAGCTAGTGATCATTTCGTTCTGTGTTTTGATTATATAGTTGAGCTACAAGTGGAGAGGGGAGCAGGAATAGGAAGGGAGAAACGAAACTACAAAAGAGGGGACTACACAGGCATGAGGAACTTCCTACAAGACGTTCAGTGGGAGAGAGAATTGGCAGGAAAACCAGTAAAAGAAATGATGGAATATGTGACAACCAAATGCAAAGAGGCAGAGGATAGGTTTGTCCCCAAGGGAAACATAAGTAATGGGAAGACCAGAACGAGTCCTTGGTTCACCCAGAGGTGTAGGGAGGAAAAAACTAAGTGTAATAGAGAATGGAAAAAGTACAGAAGATAAAGGACCCAGGAAAATAAAGAGATTAGCTGAAGAGCCAAAACCGAATATGCACAGGTAAGAAGGGAGGCTCAGCGACAATATGAAAATGATATAGTATCAAAAGTCAAGTCTGACCCGAAGCTGTTGTATAGCCACATTAGGAGGAAAACAACAGTCAAGGACCAGGTAATCAGGCTGAGGAAGGAAGGTGGGGAGTTCACAAGAAACGACCAAGAGGTATGTGAGGAGCTCAACATGAGATTTAAAGAAGTATTTACAGAGGAGACAGGAAGGACTCCAGGAATTCAGAATAGGGAGGTATACCAACAAGTGCTGGATGAAATACACACAACCGAGGAGGAGGTGAAGAAGCTCCTATGTGAACTCGATACCTCAAAAGCGGTGGGACCGGACAACATTTCTCCGTGGGTCCTTAGAGAGGGAGCAGAGATGTTGTGTGTGCCACTAACAAAAATCTTCAACACATCCATTGAAACTGAGCAACTACCTGAGGCGTGGAAGATGGCAAATGTAGTCCCAATTTTTATGAAAGGAGACAGACACGAGGCATTAAACTACAGACCTGTGTCACTGACGTGTATAGTATGCAAAGTCATGGAGAAGATCATCAGGAGGAGAGTGGTGGAGCACCTAGAAAGACATAAGCTTATAAACGACAACCAGCACGGTTTCAGGAAAGGAAAATCCTGTGTCACAAACCTAGTGGAGTTTTATGATAAGGTAACAGAAGTAAGACACGAGAGAGAGGGGTGGATAGACTGCATTTTCTTGGACTACAAGAAGGCGTTCGACACAGTTCCTCACAAGAGGTTAATGCAAAAGCTAGAGGATCAGGCACACGTAACAGGAAAGGCACTGCAATGGATCAGAGAATATCTGACAGGGAGGCAACAACGAGTCATGGTACGTGACGAGGTGTCAGAGGGGGCACCTGTGACGAGTGGGGTTCCACAAGGGTCAGTCCTAGGACCTGTACTGTTTTTGGTATATGTGAATGACATAACGGAAGGGATAGACTCAGAAGTGTCCCTGTTTGCAGATGATGTGAAGTTAATGAGAAGAATTAAATCAGTCGAGGATCAGGCAGGACTACAAAGAGACCTGGACAGGCTACAAGCCTGGTTCAGTAAATGGCTCCTTGAATTTAACCCTGCCAAATGTAAAGTCATGAAGATCGGGGAAGGGCAAAGAAGGCAACAGACAGAGTATAGTCTAGGTGGCCAAAGACTGCAAACCTCACTCAAGGAAAAAGATCTTGTTGTGAGTATAATACGGAGCACATCTCCTGAGGCACACATCAATCAGATAACTGCTGCAGCATACGGGCGGCTGGCAAACCTAAGAATAGCGTTCCAATACCTCACTAAGGAATCATTCAAAACTCTGTACACCATATACGTCAGGCCCATACTGGAGTATGCAGCACCAGTTTGGAACCCACACCTGGTCAAGCACGTCAAGAAATTAGAGAAAGTGCAAAGGTTTGCAACAAGACTAGTCCCAGAGCTAAGGGGATTGTCCTACGAAGAAAGGTTAAGGAAAATCGGCCTGACAACACTGGAGGAGAGAAGGGTTAGGAGAGACATGATAACGACATACAAAATACTGCGTGGAATAGACAAGGTGGATAGAGACAGGATGTTCCAGAGAGGGGACACAGAAACTAGGGGTCACAATTGGAAGCTGAAGACTCAGATGAGTCAAAGGGATGTTAGGAAGTATTTCTTCAGCCACAGAGTAGTCAGAAAGTGCAATAGTTTAGCAAGTGATGTAGTGGAGGCAGGAACCATACATAGCTTTAAGACGAGGTATGATAAAGCTCATGGAGCAGGGAGAGAGGGGACCAAGTAGCGATCAGTGAAGAGGCGGGGCCAGGAGCTGAGTTTCGACCCCTGCAACCACAATTAGGTGAGTACAATTAGGTGAGTACACACACACCATAAAAAAGTATTGAAACTATAGGAAAAAGAAAAGGCAAAGGAGATATTATATTGAGAGAAGAGAAACAAAGTAGAGAAGAGTCTGTTACTATAACAAAGGTGAAGCATTAAACCCACATTAAGCCTTTGACCTCCACTTTACCTGGAATATGGCAGTTTATTTCCCAGCAACACAACGACGATTCACGGATTGTCTGCACGACAGAGGACAGACTGACTCTGTCCATCTCCCTAAAGACAGTGACAGACAGGCAAGTGACATCAAGGATGTAACCCACACACATCGATTATATTTCCAGGAGCTATGCTCGACCTCTGAAACCACAGTTAGGTGAGTACAAACCACCTGCGGAAGTCTCCCACTTGCAAAAATCTTCCGAAATTATTCCAGGACAAAATCGAGAAGCGTAAGATTGTGACCACAAACTGACACAACAACTCTCGTCTCGTAGTGACCAAGACGCCATCTTCCAACCTCTGAAGAGTGGATGTACAGCGTCTGGACCACCTGTCAGTGTCTGGACCACCTGTTAGTGTCTGGACCACCTGTCAGTGTCTGGATCACCTGTTAGTGTGGACCACCTGTCAATGGCTGGACCAGCTATCAGTGCCTGTACCACCTGTCGAGAGATCAGGCACACATAACAGGAAAGGCACTGCAGTGGATCAGAGAATACCTGACTGGGAAGCTACAACGAGTCATGGTACGTGACGAGGTGTCAGAGTGGGCGTCTGTGACGAGCGGGGTTCCACAGGGATCAGTCCTAGGACCAGTGTTGTTTCTGATATTTGTGAATGACATGACGGGAGGAATAGACCCAGAAGTGTCTGTTTGTAGATGCTGTGAAGTTAATGAGGATAATTAAATTTGATGAGGATCAGACAGGACTACAAAGGGACCTGGACAGGCTGCAAGCCTGGTAAAGCAACTGGCTCCTGGAATTTAACCCCACCAAATGCAAAATCATGAAGATCGGGGAAGAGCAAAGAAGACCACAAACTAAGTACATGCAAGGGGGCCAAAGACTGCAAACTTCACTCAAGGAAATGGATCTTTGGGTGAATATAATACCGAGCACATGTCCTGAGACGCACATCAACCAGATAATTGTTGCATCATATGGTCGCCTGGCAAACTTAACAGTGTTCCGATACCTCAGTAAGAAATCGTTCAAGACTCTGTACACCGTGTACATCAGGCCAAAACTGAATTATGAAGCACCAGTTTGGAACTCACACCTGGTTTTGCACGTCAAGAAATTAGAGAAAGTGCAAAGGTTTGCAACAAGACTAGTCCCGGAGCTAAGGTAAATGTCCTACGAAGGAAGGTTAAGGGAAATCTACCTGACGACACTGGAGGACAGAAGAGATAGGGAGGATATGATAACGACATTTAAAATAATGAGAGGAATTGCAAGGTGGACAGAGACAGAATGTTCCAGAGACGGGACACAGCAACAAGGGGTCACAGTTGGAAGTTGAAGACTCAGATGAGTCACAGGGATGTTAGGAAGTATTTCTTCAGCCATAGAGTTGTCAGGAAGTGGAATAACCCGGAAAGTGATGATAAAGGTATGATAAAGCTCATAGAGCAGGGAGAGAGAGGACCTAGTAGCGACCAGTGATGAGACGGGACCAGGAGCAATGACTCGACTCCTGCAACCACACTTAGGTCAATTAGGTGAGGTGAGTACACAACCCGGCGAGCAGCCTGCCCCTTGGCCGGGCTGTGGAAGGAGGATTACTCGAAATCGGTCACAGGTATGTCAAAGATGTACCTGAAACTTCGACTTCTCATATATCCATAACAGTTAAGAAAAACATTGTCAAGTCCAGAAATGGACCTTGACAAATCTCTTCTTAAACCAGGAAACTTCACAGGACCTTCAACCAAAATGAAATGCACAAACATTACGCTCGACTCTATCAACATTTCAAATCTCTTTCTATAGATGCACACCACTCTGCTTCACATAGAAGCCCACACATACAAGAACCTTTTAACCTTGCCTCTACCACCCCATACCGACTGCTCTCACCCACAGCCATCACCAACCACTATATACCATTGTATTTTATTGGTAGGCAATAATGACAATATTAGAGGATGCAAGGAAATCACGAATAACTAAACGATGAAATTTCCCAGTATTATCTCGTATGTATTTGTTAACAAGAAACTACGTAAGACCTCCAGTCTCAGGCTACGTACTCTTACGATCACTCGACCCTTAACCCGAAGCATCGAACCACGAAAGTGCACTTTCAGTGCATAATAAAATTCTGCATCCTTGAATTTCCATTCATACATAACCTCTCTACACTGCTGTCCATCTCTCTAGCCGAGTGGTACACACTCTGTGCTGTGCATACGCCCCGATGGCACGGTGGCTAGCGCTCTTGCTTCACGCACGGAGGGCCCGGGTTCAATTCCCGGCGGGGCCGAAACATTTCGAAGTGTTTCGTACACACACACACACATATATACAACAGGCCTAGTGTCTAATCGACATGTGCCTAGGACAAAATGATAACTAACCTCTTCCCCTCATGTCACTTATCTTTAATTGATATGCAAGTTCTGATCTTCCTCCTCCTTGATTCGCCGGTACTCTCCCGGCCACTTCCCTATTTATTCTTTCGTTAGGCAATTTCACTTCTCATCGTGTACTCTGGGACGGGTTGTGTGGAGACTCACAGCGTCTTTTAACTAGTTTTCAAACACATGTGTAGTAGATCCCCGACAGTGGCGTGAAGAGTGGGGGGCGAAGGGGCGGTGGCCCCGGACATCCAAATGGGGGGATCCAATTAGAGAAGGAAATAAGATAGTGATTTTGAAATTTCAGCTGTGATAAATCAATTATTGGAGGCTCACCGCACTACAGAGGCAGTGGTTAGCCCTTTATTTCTTTATTTATTTTATTTATTTTTATTTATTAACATGGTGTACCCTTTCTGTCCAAAAGAAAATAGTGCCCCCCACACATGCGCATGACGTACGTGGAGCAGACGTGGCTGTTCGTTCTTTAATAAATTTGGTTGATTTATATTAAAATCGAATAAAGTGTTTATTTCACGTTTCATCTGTGTTTACATATTCAAAATATCTCCCTTTCTCATAATATTTCTCAGTACTAGGCCTTATACTTGAGTCTTTGGGGGCATACAATGAAGGAGTTGGCCCCGGGCATCACCGGCCACTGATCCCCGAACCCGTACTCTCTCATGCTCTTGTCCATAGTGCTAGAGTTCCATTGGACGGTAAACAATCTTTACTAGAGTAATGATTTGTTTCATTACATCTTGTTCTTATGTCCGACATCCTCGCCGATTCCGGTGTAAATATGAACGTGAAGAATGAACACTTTGTGCGATAAACCTCTTTAATAGGTATCCCTCTTGATTCCTTCTTCTCAGATAACAACACTGCGACTAGCCGAGGATTCGAACCCATGTTGGACTGCGTGCGGCCAGCAGTAACAGCCTGGTTGATCAGGCTCTGGTCCAACATGAGGCCTGGTCACGGACTGGGCCGCGGGGGCGTTGACCCCTGGAATTCTCTCCAGGTAATTCTCTCCAGGTATGTAGTTTTGGCCCTGCCTCGTGGTGAGCGAAAATCACATGACGCCTTAAACCACTGAACCACACAGTCCTACAAGAACCAAGCACCCAGCCAAGCTAGGTGTGTTACTTTGGTCCGAGGACATACAGGTGTGGATGCCTCTAAGCTAATTTCATTCTTATATATATATATATATATATATATATATATATATATATATATATATATATATATATATATAAGAATGAAATTAGCTTAGAGGCATCCACACACTGTATGTCCTCGGACCAAGAGTAACACACCTAGCTTGCTGGGTTCTTTATCATATATATATATATATATATATATATATATATATATATATATATATATATATATATATATATATATATATATATATATTTTCTTTCAACAAATCGGCCGTTTCTCACCAAGGTGGGGTGGCCCAAAGAGTAAAACAAAAGTTTCTCTTTTTAACTTTAGTAATGTATACAGGAGAAGGGGTTGCTAGCCCCTTGCTCCCGGCATTTTAGTCGACTCTTACGACACGCATGGCTTACGGAGGAAGAATTCTGTTCCACTTCCCCATGGAGATAAGAGGAAATAAGAACAAGAGCTAGTAAGAAAATAGAAGAAAACCCAGAGGGGTGTGTATATATATTCTTGTACATGAATGTGTAGTGTGACCTAAGTGTAAGTAGAAGTAACAAGATGTACCTGAAATCTTGCATGTTTATGAGACAGAAAAAAGACACCAGCAATCCTACCATCATGTAAAACAATTACAGGCTTTCGTTTGACACTCACTTGGCAGGACGGTAGTACCTCCCTGGGTGGTTGCTGTCTACCAACCTACTACCTAGGTTGGTAGTACCTACCTGGGTGGTTGCTGTCTACCAACCTACTACCACAGGACGGTAGTACCTCCCTGGGTGGTTGCTGTCTACCAACCTACTACCTAGGATATATATATATATATATATATATATATATATATATATATATATATATATGTCCCCTGGGTGTCTCTCAACTGCACTCGTAGACTTCCTTCTATAGGAGTTTCATTGGGGAGGGTCATTGTTACAGTGGTACTGTATCATAGCTTACAAACTAGCGAGAGTGCATACACGTGAAGACATCCAGAGAGCAAAACAAACTTGTCGTCATGCTTATATGTCCACTGTCAACATGACTGCCTCTGTGTGAACATCTAGATGAGAGACGAAAACAAATACTCAACACCCCCTGCCCTTGTTCTTACCGTCGCCGATAAACACGTAGCAGACACTGATGAACTTGACACAGCGGTAGAGCAGCACTTGGTTTCTTTGAAATGGTATGTAATACGAACAAATTAAAGAGTGAGACACATGTACACATGTACTCACCTAATTTTACTCACCTAATTATGGTTGCAGGGGTCAAGACTTATCTCCTGGCCCCGACTCTTCACTGACATGTGTCTTACTCTTCATCACTTGGCTTGCTTCTCAAAGGTTATATTTATCCTCATCATTTCTTCAATACAAACGCGACCGGGAATGTACCGTAGTAGATGCTACGTCCCATACTGAAGAACCTGTAACCTTCCTTCCTTCCTTCTCCATGAACTCACATCTACGATATCCGAGTGTCAGCGAACAGCAGCTGGGAGTCATAATATTTTGTGTTTATATTCAATACTTGCACCAAGTATCACTAGATTTCGTTTGAAACCTTTTTTAATCGTATTTGGTCTGAAGGAGTTATGCTCTTTCACTGCAAAGCCCAATACGGTACGGTAACCCATGGCTCGGTACAGTGTGCCTTGGCTCGGTTGGCAACGCTCTCGCCTCTCACACAACGTCCGCGGTTCAATCCACGGCATGGGTGGAAATTTTGAGCATGTTTCCTTACACCCGCTGTCCCTGTTAACCTAGCAATTATAGGTACCTGGGTGTTAGTCGACTGGTGTAGGCCGCATCCTTGGGGACAAGACTATAAAACGCTAGCAATTCCGCTGCAACTGGGCCAGTTCACATTGTTTTAGCTATAAAATATTTGCAAGAAATACGATAACTTCCAGACGAGACCCTATCATCCAAGAGTATAATACCTGTGTGGTATTATATTCCAGCGTGTAATACTGTTGTAATTCCTGCTAAATGTCATGAGTCTCCATACACGTTGCTTTAAACCTACACTGTGACCAGGTGTGTTGAGTGGTGACCAGGTGTGTTGACTGGTGACCAGGTGTGTTGACTGGTGACCAGGTGAATTGTGGTTATACGTGTTTACTGGTAACCAGGTATGTTGACTAGTGACCTGGTGTGTTGACTGATGAATTGTGACTATGTATTTACTGGTGACCAGGTGTGTTGACTAATGACCATGTGTGTTGACTAGTGACCAGGTGTATTTATTGGTGACCAGGTGTGTTAACAGGTGACCAGGTGTGTTTACAGGTGACCAGGTGTGTTTACTGGCGACCAGGTGTGTTTACTGGTGACTAGATGTGTTTACTGGTGACCAGGTGTGTTGACTAGTGATCAGGCGTGTTGACTGATGAATTGTGACTATGTGTTTACTGGTGACCAGGTGTGTTGACTAGTGACCAAGTGTGTTGACTAGTGACCAGGTATGTTGACTAGTGATCAGGTGTGTTGACTAGTGACCAGGTGTATTGACTAGCGACCAGGTATGTTGACTAGTGACCAGGTGTGTTGACTAGTGACCAGGTGTGTTGACTAGTGACCAGGTGTGTTTACTGGTAACCAGGCATGTTGACTAGTGACCAGGTGTGTTGTCTGATGAATTGTGATTATGTGTTTACTAGTGACCAGGTGTGTTTACTGATGAATAACTGTGTCCATGTGTGTTTACTAGTGAATAATTATGACCAGGTGTGTTCGCTTGTGAATAATTGTGACCAGATGTCTTTATTGATGAATAATTGTGACTAGGTGTTTTTACTGGTTGAATTGTGACCAGGTGTTTTTACTGGTGATCAGTTGTGACCATTTGTGTTGACTGGTAAATAATTGTGACCAGGTGTGCTTATTGATCAGGTGTATTTATGATTGACCAGTTGTGTTTATGGTTGACCAGTTGTGTTTATGGTTGACCAAGTGCATTTATGGTGACCAGGTGTCTTTATAGGTGACCAGGTGTTTTTATGGGTGATCAGATGTCTTTATGGGTGACCAGATGTCTTTATTTGTGACCAGGTATTTTTATGGGTGACCAGGTGTCTTTATGGGTGACCAGGTGTCTTTATGGGTGTCCAGGTGCCTTTATGGGTGACCAGGTGTCTTTATGGGTGACCAGATGTCTTTATGGGTGACCAGATGTCTTTATAGGTGACCAGGTGTCTTTATGGGTGACCAGGTGTCTTTATGGGTGACCAGGTGTCTAATGGGTGACCAGATGTCTTCATGGCTGACCAGGTGTCTTTATGGGTTACCAGGTGGGGTTTGTGTACCTCCCTACCTGGTGGTTGCTCAGGGGGTCAACGTCCCCGCGGCCTGATCCATGACTAAGTCTCCTGGTTGTTCAGGACCTGATCAACTATTTGTTACTGCTGGCCACACGCAAACCAACGTACGAACCACTACCCTGCTGGTAAGGTACTGACTTTAGTGCCTGTTCAGTTTCCTCTTGAAGACAGCCAGGGGTAATTTCTCTTATGTGTGATGGGAGATTGATGAACAGTCTTGGGGCCCTGCCACTTACTGCTTTTCATTGGAGGGATGCTGCACCGTCTGTCGAGTCTTTTGATTTCGTAGGGAGTGACTTTTTGTGTGCAGACCTGGGACTAGTCCCTCTAGGATTTTCCAGATGTAAATTATGATGTATCTTTACCGCCTTCATTCCAGGGAGTACAGGTCAAGGGACTTCAAATGTTCTCAGTAAACAGGTGCTAGACTATACTAATACATGCAGTGAAAGTTCTCTATATATTCTCCAGTTCTGTAATTTTGTCTGACTTGAAAGAGGCCGTTAGTATACAACAGTACTCCAGCCTAGAGATAATAAATGACTTAAAGAGAATCATCATTGGCTAGGCATTCCTTGTTTTGAAGGTTCTCATTATCCATCCTATCATTTTCCTCGTAGTTGTGATAATGACATTGTTGTGGTTATGAATTACGAAAACGTAATGAAGGGAACTTGAGCTAGAGTTCGTCACGGCCACGCTGGCGGGAGATTCATCTGTAAAAACTTGCATTTGTGGTCAAAGTGGTGCCTATGCTAACCTTCCTATGGTGTATAAATATACCTAGTTGGATGAATCTTATTGTATCCAGCTGCCCAGTGGCTAACGCGTCGGTCTGGAGCTTTACGATCTAACGCGGTTCAGCCGCTGACTTTTATCCTAGGTTCTACATATCTGCTATGTATGATATGTTTTAAATGTATTTGTATACCCGAATAAACCACTTGCCTCGTGGTATGATTTGGTGCTTATTGAAGATGAGATCCTCTGGCATCACTCTCAAGCCCTTCATGTTAGTTTTTCGCTCTATTGTTTGGTTAGAATTTGTTTTATACACCGATCTAGCTTTTATTTCCTTAAGTTTTCCATAGAGGAGCAAATGAAATTTGCCCTCACGAACTTCACATTGTTTCCTTCAGCAGATTGGAGATGATACTCCAATCAACAAAGGAAAATACGGTGCTATGGTTTACATCTCTGTCTATGTTATATATGAGGATGAGGAACAGGATGGGAGGGAGTACTGTGCCTTGTGGAACAAAGCTTTCACTGCGGCTGCCTTTGACTTTATTCTGTTTATCATTTCTCTTTGTGTTCTGTTCGTTAGAAACCTAAAGATCCATCTGCTTCGTTTCCCAGTTATTCCTTTATAGCGTAATTTGTGTTCTTGGAAACAAACACAAACAGGGAAAACTGGAAGAGCAACACCTGAAGCTCACCCCGGTTACCTCCGAGGCCACGAATATTCCACTGTAAATAAGCCATGATTTGCAAAGAGAAAGAAATCTGAAGGTAGAGGTATGACCAGAAGGGTTAGAAAAGTCCACATTTGGAGGACAGCGGAAAACGCACAAGCAGCGAAGGATTGGAATGCTGCGAAGAAAGGAGTTGTGCAGACTGAGAAGAGTGAAGAGGAGGAATAGGAGGTCGATTGGTGACCATCAATAGTCTATCTCCTCAATATATTCGGAGATAGATTCAAGCGTTTCAGAGGACAAAGACGTTGTATGTGAGACGATACTGGAGATGGAAGGAGGAGGGTGAGTAAAGATAGGGGCGACGATGGAGTGTACCAAAGTAGGGGTGGACGGAAGGTTAGAGGGAACTGGAGAAGAAGCTTGGGAGGGGCAGAAGAGGAAGAAACTTGGGAGGGGACAGGGAAGGAAGGTACTGTACAAGGAGGAGGATGAACCTTCACACTCGTAACAGAGCCATTAAGAGGTGAAGAACTGGGTACAGAGACTGGAAAGGAAAAATGTGCAGGTAGAAGAAGGGAAGGAGGGGATAAAAAAGATTTGAACAATAAGGATTTTTTTTGACTTCAGAGATCTTGTAGACACAAACTTGTGAGTGAGAAGAGGAAGAGGTGAGAACAGAATGAGGTGACAAGGTAGGGACCTCTGAGTCCAGGACAACAAAAGAATTAGAGACAGGGGTGTCTGTAGAAAGGGTGACCACAAAGGTGGCTGTGGAAGTTGGGACCCCAGAGGTCGGGGGTCGTTTAGCAACTCGAGAATAAGAAATAAGGGGAAGTCTCCTCTGGAGGCGAAGATGAGAGGCTGCCATAGCATAAGGAAAGCCTTCTACCTCTTTGAGACAACATATTTCTTGTTCATTTAAGTAAACTTGGCAATGCCAAGAGTAAATGGGTTAGCCTCATGACAATTAAGGCAAGAGGGAGGTAGACTACAAGATGTATTGGTATGGTCGTCAGCACCACAGACTGGGCATTCGGCCATGGACCTGCAATATTTCGCTGGATGACCAAAACGCCAGCAATTTCTAGACTGTTGCGGCGTAGGGATCTCCTTTAGAACTAGCAAACGGTGTCCCACAAAATATTAAGCTGTTCCAGAATGCCATCACCATATGTCTGGAAATTCTGTTTGGACAATGGTATAAGGTAGAATGACAGTACCACTACAAGAATTGAGAAAATGATGTTTTTCAATAGTTACAAGAATAGCATCTATGGTTATAAGGAGAGAAGAACCCAAGCTTGGCTAGCATTCTGTACCATGACGATGCCTGCACTGGTCTTGAGAGCATGAAATAATATAGCTCGACCAACATGGCATAGGAGCGCCTTGCTAATACGTACTATGATCAGAAAGATAGTCAGGAGAAGAAGTCAGTCGCAGAGTAAAAAACTTAGTCCATTCTGTATTTTGAAACGTAGCATGTAAGGGGAGTGAGTGTCGTGTCAGTCTTTTCTGGGCAGAATGAAAAGGAAGCGAAGGAGTATCATCAGGTAATGGTCTTGGGTGTTTAAGTGTGGGACGGGAGTTGGTCCGACGTGGGGCGGGCGGGCGATCCGAAAATTGCCGCACCATAGAGGAAGTGGGAGTACTTGGAGTGGGTGACGAAACGACACCAGCAGGAGATACAGGGGCATTAGAAATGTCCAAAGAGTGGTCAAATAACGAGGTAGGGTTAGAACAAGGAGCAGTAGCAGAAAGAGTCCCGGGGGGAGCTGTTTCGTGGATTTGGGTCTCCATGGTTGTTACTTCTTTCTTTTTGTTTATTAGAAAAAGAAAAAAAGAAAAAGAATAAAAAAATGGGGGGAACGTGGAAGGATAGCTCCTAGGAGGAATGAAAAGGCCGTAAACCCCTCTGCGCCCAAGCAGACCCCAGCACTGCAAGTAGTGCAAATCTGGCATGAAACCCGTGCCATACCCTACCCTTCATGCCAGTCAACCAGCAATCTGGGATAGCAACCTCACATCTACCGAGGTGGACAAAAGAGAGGGTGGCCGGATACCCACCACAAAGCATACCTGCTTCAGCCACCACCCCCTTGAGTCCAAAAGGCAGCTTCTAGAGATACACCCATCACCCGAAAGACACCCAAAGCTACCCCCCAGGAGACCGGAGAGGGAGTGGGACATCCCCAGGTGATCCAGATTCCACGGAAAACCACACCACTACCACAGACCTCAACGGAATGGGATGGACCACAGTACCCTTCCCCCTACCTAGGAACTAGAGTACCTGTGGGAAGAATCCCAAAGGCTGAAAAGAGGAAGGGATAGGGAAGGGATGGGGAGAGGAGGAGGAAAGGAAAAGGGGGATGAGGAGGATGGGATAGGGAAGGGGGGATTGGGGAGTAATTAGGTTCTGTTTGAGGAAGGAGACCAAGAGATCTAATTCCTCAGAACAAGAGCCTTTTCACCGCACCAAGAAGCCCCCTTGAAGAGGATATCTCGTACCAGGTCATCATTATTTGCGAAGATAAGGTCAAGTGGATTTTTCCACTCTTGTTGGTCCTACTATTTGTTTGCTTATGGTGAATCAATAACAAAGATTCAGCCGTTCATTTGTGCGAGAATTTTCATCTGAACTGGCTCTTGGGGGTTATTTATTTGGTATACTTATTGATTATCATAAGTTGTAAATGGTCCAAGTCGGACCGAAACGTCTATATTTTTGCTCTTCTTAGTGCGGATTTTTTTTTGAGTGTATTGATGTGTTTATGGGTGAACATGTGTTTTTTGCGAGGCTTGGTCACAGACCGGGTCGCGGGGGCGTTGACCCCAAGTGTGTTTATGGGTAAGCATGCGTGTTTGCTAGTGCTCAAATGTGAGCAGGTGAGTTCATGGCTGACCAGATGAGTGAGTTCATGTGTGACCAGGTGAGTTCATGGGTGACCATGTAAGTTTATTAGTAACAAAGTGTGTTAAAAGTGACCATGTGTAATCAGGTACTCTGAGGGATGTTGAGGTAAGGTCAGGTGTGTCGAGCAGTGAGAGAGGATGCATGCTAACCCTGGACAAGGGAGTGCACAGGACCTTGGACTCGGTGCCGCGGCACGTACCTTCCCAAGGAGGCAGTGAGAGATAAGCCAACATACGCTGCATGACTAACACCACCAATGATAACCACAAACATTATTTTTACACCGACAAGAAGGCTATGCTGATACGCACTTTCTCGCAACACTGCGCAGCATGACACTGTGTGTACGTGTGGGTGGAGAACAGGAAAGCTATATACTTTGCAAATCTTTCATGGTAAACAACAGTGAGTGCTGCATGACTGTGGGTGTTACCTCAGACAATCATCGCTTTATATGAGGTGAACAATAGCTTGTGTTAAGTACTGCGATGCGCCGTGGAGAGGCGACTAGATAGCTACAACTTCACTCATTGGTGGATTCTCACTGCTGCCCAAGTTTAAATATTAGGTGTTTTTATTGGCTGTTATGGTGAATACGGTGGGGGTGGTGAGTGGTGGTGTGGTGAGTGGTAGGGATGGTGGTGGAGGGGGCAGTAATGATGGTGGTGGTGGCGGTGGTAGAGATGGTGGTTGAAACATTGAGATATACTGAGGATGGTGATGGGTATACTGAGAATGGTGGTGGGTATATTGAGGATGGTGCTGGGTATATTGAGAATAGTAGTGGGTATACTGAGGATGGTGGTGAGTATACTGAGGATGATTGTTGATATACTGAGGATGGTGGTGGGTATACTGAGAATGGTAGGAGTATACTGAGGATAGTGGTGGGTATATTGAGAATGATAGTGAGTATACTGAGGATGGTGGTGGGTATATTGAGAATGGTAGTGAGTATACTGAGGATGGTGGTGGGTATATTGAGAATGATAGTGGGCATACTGAGGATGGTGGTAGGTACATTGAAAATGGTAGTGGGTATACTGAGGATGGTGGTGGTGGGTATATTGAAAATGATAGTGGGTATACTGAGGATGGTGTGTGTATACTGAGGATAGTGGTGGGTATACTGAAGATGGTGGTGGGTATACTGAGGATGGTGGTGGGTATACTGAGGATAGTGGTGGGTATACTGAGGATAGTGGTGGGTATACTGAGGATGGTGGTGGGTATATTGAGAATGATAGTGGGCATACTGAGGATGGTGGTGAGTATACTGAGGATAGTGGTGGGTATACTGAGGATGGTGGTGGGTATATTGAGAATGATAGTGGGTATACTGAGGATGGTGGTGGGTATATTGAGAATGATAGTGAGTATACGGAGGATGGTGGTGAGTATACTAAGGATGGTGGTGGGTATATTGAATATGATAGTGGGTATTCTGAGGATAGTGGTGGGTATATTGAGAATGATAGAGAGAATTCTGAGGATAGTAGTGGGTATACTGAGGATGGTGGTGGATATACTGAGGATGGTGGTGGTTATACTGAGGATGGCGGTGGATATACTGAGGATTGTGGTGAGTATACTGAGGGTGGTGGTGGGTATATTGAGGATGGTAGTGGGTATATTGAGAATGATGGTGGGTATACTGTGGATGGCGGTGGGTATACTGAGGATGGTGATGGATATATTGAGAATGGTGGTGGTTATACTGAGGATGGCGGTGGGTATACTGAGAATGGTGGTGGGTATATTGAGAATGGTAGTGAGTATACTGAGGATGGTGGTGGGTATATTGAGAATGATAGTGAGTATACTGAGGATAGTGGTGGGTATATTGAGAATGATAGAGAGTATACTGAGGATGGTAGTGGGTATACTGAGGATAGTGGTGGGTATGCTGAGGATGGGTGGTATACTGAGGATGGCGGTGGGTATACTGAGGATAGTGGTGGGTATATTGAGAATGGTGGTGGGTATACTGTGGATAGTTGTGGGTATACTGAGGATGGTGGTGGGTATATTGAGAATGGTGGTGGATATTGAGAATAGTGGTGGTATACTGTGGATGGCGGTGGCATACTGAGATGGAGGTGGTATACTGAGGAAATGGTGGGTATATTGAGAATATAGTGAGTATACTGAGGATGGTGGTGGGTATACTAGGGAGGTGGTAAGGGTATATGAGAATGGTAGTGGTATACTGAGGATGGTGGTGGTATATTGAGAGATAGTGGGTATACTGAGGATGTGGTGAGTATATTGAGAATGATAGTGGTATACTGAGGATGGTGTGGTATATTGAGAATGATAGTGGTATACTGAGGATGGTGGTGGTATACTGAGAATGGTAGTGGATACTGAGAATGGTGAGTATACTGAGGATGCAGGTGGTATACTGAGGATGGTGGTGGGTATATTGAGAATGATAGGGGAGTATACTGAGGATAGTGGTGGGTATATTGAGAATGATAGTCACGAGATATCAGAATAAGAATAGGGGATATTAAGATAGAACACCGATAAGGTGGGGAGGGGCCCGAGGAGGTGGGGCATTGATAATGAAGTGGGATCTGAATTGGTGGGGGTATTTGGGGGGTTGGGGGTCATATTGAAAAAACCCTTGAGGATGGTGGGTGGGATAGATAGTGTGGCATTGGGGGATGGTGGTGGGTATACGAGGATGGTGGTGGTATAATAGAATGTAAATCGGTATACTGGAGGATGGTGGTGGCATACGAGGATAGTGGTGGATATTGGGATGGTGGTGGCAACTGAATTACAGGGCATATGAAATGGTAGTGACAACTGAGGATGACAGTGGATTATCCGAGACTATGGTGGGCAACTGAGGAGGTGGGAGTACAGGAGGGGTGGGGCATTAGAGGCAGTGGATACGAGGCAGGGGATACGGGGATGGCGGTGAAGAAGAAAGCGGGATATATGAGAATGGGGTATTTATAGATAAAAGGGGATATGAGGGTAAATTGGCATATTGAGAAGGCAGAGCAAAGATGATGGGTGGCATTGATAACGATATAAATTGAGGATTTTGGGGGCATTTTAGAACAAGAGAAATTTTGGGGGGAAGCAGGATCCCGGGGGAAAAAGGGGGTAAGGGGAAAGGGGGGGGGCAAAACCCAAATGGCGGGGTTTTCCCCGATGATAAAAAAAAATTTTGGGGTGGGGTAATTGAACGGAGGGGCAATTGAGAATGATAGTGGGATACTGGGAAAATTTTGGGATAATTAATTTTTGGAGGGGTATATTGAGAAGGTTTGGAAAAAAATTTTAGGATTTGGGGGGAAAGGGGGAATGGTGGGGGTATTTTGAGAATTTAAAAAAGAAAAATGAGGTGGGGGGAAATTGAGAAGATAGTGAGATCCCCCTTTTATTGGGGGTATATTTGGGGGAAAATAGAGTTTTCCGGAGGTAGGGGAACCCCAGGTTTTTGGTATGCGGGGGACGGTTTTAAGATAAACCGGGGGAACCGAAAATTGGGTGGGGATAATGATAAAAGGGGGCCCCCGGGGAAAATTGTGGGTTTTTTGGGGGAAGGGTGGCCATTGAAACATGGGGTGGGATTGGAAAATGGTGACATAAGGGGAAGGGAAGCACCCCGGGTTTTCGGGGGGCAAAATTGTTTTCCGGGGGGGATTTGGGGAAAGTGGGGGGCAAATTTAAAGGTTTTGGGGGGGGATACCCTGAGGGGGGGGGATATTGGGCGGTAGTGGATCCCGGGGGGAGGTGGTGGATATTGGGGGAAAAGATAGGGGGAAAAATTGGGGGATTTTGGTGGGATACGAGAATGATAGTGGAAATTTGGGGCGGGGGGGTTATCGAGAACGATAGGGGCATTTTTGAGGCGGGGATTGAGAATGGAGTGGGAACCCCAAAATTTTGGGGGAGAACCCCGGGGGATTGTTGGTAAACCGAGGGGGTGGGGGATACTGGAGAATGGGGGGTGAGCTTTTTTGAGGATAGTGGTGGAAGGGGGAAAACCCGGAGCAAAAAGGGTAGGGTGGGCAAAATGAGAATGGAGTGAGAAAAGGGGGATTTTGGGGGAGATATTTAAAAAGATAGTGGGCACCCCGGGTGGTAGGAAAAGAAAAGGGTGGGAAATGGAGGTGGTGGAATTTACAGAAAGAAGGGGACCCCATACGAAAAGATAACGATAGTGGGGAAAGAGGGTTGGGGGATCCCCCAAAAGGGGTGGAAATTTGAGGAGGGGGGGAAGTTTTTTGGGCGGGATTTCGGGGGAGGTGGGGGTTTTTTTAGAAGATAGGGAACCCGGGTGAGGGGGAGAAGGGGGAGGTCGGGGAAAACGGGGGGACGGGGGGGATAAGGGGAAGGTAAATTAGAAAATATGCAACACTTGGTTATTTTTTGGGGAAAAGTTTTGCCACACAAAAAGGCCCTCAAACCTACAAAGGAGAATCTCCCCCTTTTATGGATTCGATTAGCCACCGGGGGGGAAACGTTTTCAATAAAGATACCCCCAATGTTGCATATGTCTAATTTACCAACTAGTCGGTTCTCTGAACCATTCATTCACATATTTAAAAAATAGGGGATACGACGGGGTGGGATATTGGAAGGGGGCAGTAACCGAGGGGGGGTGAGATACCGAGGATGGGGAATTGAGGAAAGATAGGAAAAGATGAGGTGGTGAGATACTGAGGGGGGTGGTGGGGGTTTGGGGAAAAAAAGTGGGTTTGGGGGGGGGGGGCAAGAGGGGTATGGGCAATTTTTGACGGTGGCATGCATATGGGAAAGGGGGGACAACCCCGGAAGGGGGGGACATTGAGGGGGAGGGATAAGAGGATTTGCGGGGCATAAGAAAAAAGGAGGACCACGAAATTTTGGATAAAATTGAGGGCCGGCGGTGGGTAAGAGGGGCGGGGAGCATGAGGTGGTGGGGGAAATATTTATGGTAGGGGAAATGAGGGTGGTGGGGACACCGTGGGGGCGGAAGTAACCGGGGAATTTTGGGATTTTTAAAATTGGGGGAAAGGTGGGGTTATAATGAGGGGGCGGGGAACTGAGGAGGGGGTTTTTTTTAGAAAAAGTGAGAACCGAGGGGGGGGGAATTGAAAAGAAGAAAACCATGAGGAGTGGGAAATTGGGGAAAGGGGGGTTTTAAAAAGAGGGGAACGGGGTAACCCCAGGAGGTGGGAGATACCGAGGGTGGTGGTGGGTATATTGAGAATGGTGGTGGGATACTGTGGATGGTAGGGGTATACTGAGGATGGTGGTGGGTATACTGAGGATGGTGGTGGGTATATTGAGAATGGTGGTGGGTATATTGAGAATGGTGGTGGGTATACTGTGGATGGCGGTGGGCATACTGAGGATGGCGGTGGGTATACTGAGGATGATGGTGGGTATATTGAGAATGGTGGTGGGTATACTGAGGATGGCGGTGGGTATACTGAGGATAGTGGTGGGTATATTGAGAATGGTAGTGGGTATACTGAGGATGGTGGTGGGTATATTGAGAATGATAGTGGGTATACTGAGGATGGTGGTGGGTATATTGAGAATGATAGTGGGTATACTGAGGATGGTGGTGGGTATATTGAGAATGATAGTGGGTATACTGAGGATGGTGGTGGGTATATTGAGAATGATAGTGGGTATACTGAGGATGGTGGTGAGTATACTGAGGATGGTGGTGGGTATATTGAGAATGATAGAGGGTATACTGAGAGTAGTGGTGGGTATATTGAGGATGGTAGTGGGTATACTGTGGATGGCGGTGGGTATACTGAGGATGTGGTGGGTATACTGAGGATGGTGGTGGGTATACTGAGGAAGGTGGTGGGTATACTGAGGATCGGTGGTGGGTATACCGAGGATGGTGTGGACCGATATTGAGGCAACTGAGGATGGTGGGATACTGAGGATGGCGTGGGTATACTGATGATGGTGGTGGGTATACTGAGGATGGTGGTGCATATGAGAATAGTGGTGAGTATCCGAGGATGGTGGGGGATATACGAGATGTGGTGGGTATACTGAGGATGGTGTTGAGTATACTGAGGGTGGTGAGTATATTGAGGATGGTGGTGAGTATACTGCGGATGGGGGTGGGTATATTGAGAATGGTGGTGGGTATACTGAGGATGGTGGTGGGTATACTGAGGATGGTGGTGGGTATACTGAGGATGGTGGTGGGTATACTGAGGATGGTGGTGGGTATACTGAGGATGGTTGTGGGTATACTGAGGATGGTGGTGGGTATACTGAGGATAGGGGTGGGTATACTGAGGATGGTGGTGGTTATACTGAGGATGGTGGTGGGTATATCTGAGGATGGTGGTGGGTATACATAGAATGGTGGTGGGTATAATGACGATGATGGGTATAATGAGGATGGTGGTAGGTATATTTAATATGATTTAAATGTAATAATTGGTAGGAATGATATTTTTACATAACACTAAACGTATGTAATGTTAAAGTGACTTTTAAAATATGACAAGTCACAGTAAACCAACATATTATCGATAATTTCCATATATATTGTAATAAGTTAATTAAGTAAAGTGGAATTATTGTAATATTGAAGGAATTAATATTCCGACGAGAAAAATATATTACACACCCAGAAATATCACTAAATTTGAATAAATATATATGAGCAAGAAAACAGAGGAAGAAAAACATGGATGATTTAAATAAGATGAACCGGACGGTTTGTTAATGTCTCTCTAATTCTGTAATGTCCGTTAGTAATATTAGCAGTTGAACGCTACAATATAAGTGAAGAGGACAGGTATCTGTAGATGTCCAGCTACAGCATGAAACAGAAGAAGCTAGTGATGGGACGATAGAAAACGTGGCGTGGTAGCTGGATAACGTTATGTTGTCTATTAGCGCGTCATTATCTAGGCTCGTCTCCCACTGTGCATTACAAACCTCACAACAAGTAACGTTACTTGATTCTGGCCAATTTTCACTGATATACCACCAGTGTAATAAATTGGTAAGTGTAATAATTTATGTCTATGAAATAATATGATTACTAATTGTAACCAAGTATTTTATTTTATTTGTTTTTATTAACACATTGGCCATCTCCCACCAAGGTAGGGTGACCCGATAGAGAAGAAACATTTTCATCATCTATCACTGTTTTGCCAGAGGCGTGCTTACACTACAGTTATAAAACTGCAACATTAACACCCCTCCTTCAGAGTGCAGGCACTGTACTTCCCATCTCCAGGACTCAAGTCCGGCCTGCCGGTTCCCTGAATCCCTTCATGTTACCCTTCTCACTCTCCAACAGAATGTCAAGTCGTAAAAACCATTCGTCTCCACCCGCTCCTATCCAACACGCTCACAAATGCTTGCTGGAAGTGCAAGCCCATTGCACACAAAACCTCATTTACCTCCTCTCTCTCCAACCTTTCCTAGGCCGACTCCTACCCCGCCTTCCCTCCAATACAGATTTATACACTCTCGAAGTCATTCTATTTCGTTCCATCCTCTCTATATGTCCAAACCACCTCAATAACCCCTCCTCAGCGGACATCAAGCCAAATCTTCAAATGGGCCACTTAAAACAATATGAAGTCCTATGAAGATATATTTCAACTACTCAGATATGGAAAACTTGGGGAAATTAAAACTGTATTAGGGTATACGACAAATTCTAGCCATACAATAGAGCGAAAAAGTAATGTGAAGGACCTGGGAGTGATAATGTTAGAGGATCTCGCCTTCAAAGACCACAACAATTGAACAATTTATCTACCACATCTCGCTCAACCTTGGGGTCAAGCGGATGTGTGATCAGCCTGCCCCTACTGGCGACTTGTGACATCGTCATTTTCACAAAATGGCACAGATGAGTTGCCGTGAGAAAACACAGCTGTGCATTCAGATGGTTTGTATTGCTGTGTCAGGCTAGAATGCTCCTGTTCTACTGCCTGCCATAATAAGAGACACCTACGAAATTGAGAATGAAGAATTGTATGGGGTGGCTTTAAATGGTGCATACAGGATATTCGTTAAGCTTTACAACACCAATGTATATGAGAAGGTTGTCACCAGGTTCCAGGAGGTCAGTATTGACATAAATTCGGCAGTGACGGTGTGCCTTCACAACGTATCCTGGTACTATACCTGGGTTAGATCAAAAACGTCCCTTTCGAGGTACATGAGCCTGATTTGAGGGCTGTTTTTTACAGATATGGAACAGTACATACATCGACAATGGGGAGGTGGTCGGAAGAGATGTATTAAGGTCTGCCAGAGGGTACATTTATGTTAAAAATGACGTTACGCTATCCCATCCTATATACAGTTGGACGACTTCAGAACTCAAGTGATGGTAAACTACGCTGGGCAACGTTGCACCTGCAGAGTGTGCAGGGCCTATGACCACGTTGCACCTGCAGAGTGTGCAGGGCCTATGACCACATTGCACCTGCAGTGTGCAGGGCCTATGACCATGTTGCTGTGCAGTGTGGTAGATGGCAGGGCCCAAAGGATGCAGGAATTCGAATGGAGGCTCCATGCAACGTGAGGAGATGGAGGAACGGGACGGCAATACGGCTTGGAGTACAGAAGTCGACAGGTCGGAGTTGTTATGGGATGGCTGTGTGACTCTACCAGGGGTTACGGGCTCATTGGGACCGGAACCTGGAGATGTGGGAGGAGTGACGTCCGCTAACAATAGGGATGTGGAGGCCGCGATCGTTACAGTGTTGCAGGACCTGTTGAGCACCCCAGGTGAGGTGTGTATAGAAGGAATTGCAGCTGACTTGGAGTCGGCAGAGGACAGGGACACTGAGGCAGATGGACTGCCTGAGGCAAGTGTCGCAGCCGCAATGAGGCTGCATCAAGTGGAGGTGGATGTGCATATTGATGGCCTACAGGAGGTGGCCATGGAGGAGGAAAGTGTGTCACGGAAGAGAGTGGCCCAATCTGACACAGACGATGTGCTCACACCGGCACAACGTCCGGGCAAAAGGATATGGGCAGATGTAGCAAGGGATGGTGTTGGTGGTTCCAAGGGACAGAGACCGTGAAAGTGGTTCACGAGGGTCTGGGGGTGACTGAGGTAGTACTCGGGGGAAAGGGGATCAGCAGTGCAAGTGCCTAAAGGAAAACCCCCATTGTCGTTTCAAGTGTTTCACTGTGAATATTAATGGTTTGCTGTGACAAGATGAAGTGTGAATGGTTCCATGAGTATTTGGTGAGGTATAGTATAGACGTGGTTTTTGTGCAGGAACATAACCACAAACCAGGATGTAAGTTAATGATAGAAGGGTACAATGTTTTTGCTGCACACTCCTTGAGATTAAAAGGGGGTGTTGCTATATTAATAAGGGAGACTAGCCCATTTGTTGTTCATTGCAGTGAGGAGGGAGGGAAGGGGAGGGTATTAAGGGTGGATGGATTATGGGGGAGAGATAGGGTGACCTTTGTGTGCATTTTGGACTGGCAGAGGGGGATGGTAGGGTAAAAAAGGATTTTGTGAGGGATGTGTTAGTATATCACCTGCGATCACTACCTGCAATTGTGGTAGTAGGTGGTGATTGAAACTGTGTGACATGTCGTAGGGATGTGGAACCATGGGGGGCAGGGTATTGTTCAGTTTTGCTGGGGGATCTGTTAAGTGAGGTGGGGTTGGTGGACGTGGGAGGGGGGGTGCTGCATGGGAAGTAGAACACACATTCGTGAGGAGGGGATATGCAGCATGGCTGGACCAGTTATATGTGACTAGAAGAGTGGAAGTGTGGAAGGTGCGTGTGTTGGATGTGGTTTTATCGGACCACAGGGGGGTTTTGGTGGAATTGGGGTGGAAGGGACTGCCTCACAGGTACGGGAATTATTGGAAATTAAATGTCTGGTTGCTTCATGAGGTCGAGGGGAGGGATACATTTGCATGTTTGTGGGAACGGTTGTGGTCCGAGGTGAGTGTGGATGGGGATTTGTTGACTTGGTGGGACAATGTAGCTAAGTGTAAGATACGGGAATTCTATGTTAGACGGGGGAGGGAGTAGAATCAGTTTGCATATGGGCTTATTAGATATCTTGAGGGGCAGTTAAGGGATTGTTATGAGAGAGGGGAAGGGAGTGTGCATACCATGTTGTGGAAATAGAGGGGTTGAAGGATAACATCAATGTTTTGCAAAATGAACGGTTTGATGTGGCAAGGGTAATGTGTGGGTTGGAGGAGGTGATATGGGGTGACAGGCCATCGGTGTGTGTCCTGCGAGGGCAGGCGTGTTGGCGCAAAGCTATGGAAATGGTAGGGTTGGGTGTGTATGAGGGAATGGTGGGGTATGGGGTGGGACAAGAGTTGGTAACAACAGAGAGTATGGGGCGGAATGTGGATGCATGGTATGGGTCATATATGAGGAGTGGTGGTGTGCAGGAGAAGGCTTTAAGGGATATGGGAGGTTGGGTGCAATGGGGGCTTGAGAGGGGATAGGGAAGGGTTGAGTGGAGATATCATGGAGGATGACATATGGACTGCATTGATGGGTATGAGTAGGGGTAAGGTACCAGGGATAGACGGATTGCCGAGTGACTTTTATATACAGCATTGGGGAGTTTTAAAGGGTTTTTTAGTGAGGTTGTTAAATGGCATGAAGGAGAGGGGTGTTTTGGGGGATTTACAAGCAACGGTGATAGTGGTTTCGGTCCCAAAAGGGTACAGTCAGACGATGGTGAGGGACTACAGGACTATATCACTTATGTGTGCTGACTATAAGTTATTTGCAAAAATATTAGGCAATAGATTGTAAAGGGTTATAGATAAGGTTATTGTTGGGGGTCAATATGGGGTGCTGGAAGATCAATGTATGTGGGGCATGGGGTCATTAGGGGGTTTATTGAGGGTAGGCAAGAGGAAGGGGGGGGGGGGTGTTAGCGCTGGATTGGAGGGCGGCATATGATAGTGTGGAACATGAAGCATTGTGGAGGATTATGAGGTGGCAGGGGTTGGTGAGGAGATTGTGTATTAGGCGCAAACTTTGTACTGGGGAGCGAGTATGTGTGTGCAGGTGATTGGGAGGGTCGAGCAGCGTGTTCGGATGAGTAGGGGTTTACATCAGGGTTGTCCTTTATCACAAATGTTGTTCACTGTTTGCAGGACCTGTTTTATAGGTCAGTGGAGGTGTCTGTGCAGGTGAAGGAGGGGGTGGATCTGGGTGTTGGGAGTCCAGGCATTGTGGGTTATGTGGATGATGCGACGATCCTCGTGGGGAGGGAGGAGGGATTGGGGCATGTAGGGAGGGTCGTGGATGTTTTTGGGGAGGCGACGGGTATGAAAGTAAATGTGGATAAGTCGAAGTTCATAAGGATTCTGGACTGGGAAGGGATGGTAGGCAGGCATGTTTGTGGGAGGTGGTGTTTAGTGGACCGGGTGAAGATTTGTGGTGTGGTGTATATGAGGGATGCGAGGGAGGCAAGGAAGGTTAATTCTGTGAGCATAGTATGTATATCGAGTGTTGGGTAGATTACATGGTTTGCAGCTGTCACATCTCATGCTGCACCAAAGGGTAATAGTGGTTAATGTGCTACTATATATAAAATATGGCACGTGGCGGCAATGTACCCTTTGGTGCAGGGGGATGTTCAGCAGTTGTTGCATAGGGTATTTCGTTTTTATTTGGGGATCAGGTTGTGATTGGTTAAGAAAGGGGGTGGTAACACTCCCGTTATGCCAGGGAGAGCTGGAGTTGATTCCCTTGGAATGCAGATTAAAGAGTGTTTATGTGAAGTGAGGGTACCAGAGGGTGGTTGGGGGGGGATAGGCCTTCTGCATGAGGATGTAAGGAGGTGGTGGGGAGGTCGGGATTTGAGGGAATGTGAGGACATGTTACGGGTTTTACTATTTGTTAGGGATCCAACGCATATGAGGGTCAGGGCCATTGAGAAGGTGGTGAGGTCTAGGGAGGTGGCTTTTGTGGAAGGGGTGTACCCTCTGTATGCTTGGAAGGACATTTGGGGGAGGCTAAGGAGGTTGCACTATCGACCATGTGTGAGGGAGGTATTGTTCCGGTTTCTCCATAGGATCCTGCCATCGGGAGTAGTATTATGTAACCGAGGCCTTAGGGTGGACGGGGTGTGTCGAGAATGTAGGGAAGACGAAACTGCGTTTCATGTTGTATACTTCTGTGAGCGTTTTGGTGTTGTGAGGGAATGGTTTGGGCATGTGATTTGTTTAGTGGGGGAGGGTTGTCAGTGTTGAGGATGCTCAGCTTGGATGTGGGTGGGGTAGAGGTGGAGGTTCAGAGGGCAGTGGCGTATGTGGTAGAGGTTTTTTTTTTATTTCATGGGCTATGAGGGATAAAGGGGTAGGGAACGTCGGATGGCACTGGCTGCAGCCTTTTTAGGATGAAGTGCAGCAATAGGGACCTATACAGGGGGAGGTGGGTAAGGGATTTTCCAGTGGGTTACAGGGACTTCAACATGAGGGATGTTTGGACTTTGTGAGTGTCAGGGGTTTCGACGGGCTGGTCTCCTGGGGAAGGGGGTTTGTGTGCCCAATGAATGTGATTACTGGGGCCTGTGTGATTGTGCATGTGGGGTCAAGATTGATTACATAGGGGACCTAGTGGGGGGCATTACTGTTTTGTTGTATGTGTTTTGTATGCATGAAGTTTGTGTGAGAAGGATTATTTGTCCTGTTTGGGATTTGCTGTGTGTCTTTTGTATTCATGTAAATCTTGTGTTTGTTTTGGGACATGGCCATGTTGGTCTCGAGACCCATAAGGGTCCCCGTGCTGTAATATAGAGTGATTGGGGTTTGTGATAGTGGTGCAAGACTTTGTAGGTGTATCTGTATTTCTGAGAACAGGTGCATTTACATCATTGGCGAGTTGGTGTGTTTTCTGTGCAATATGTGTTTTCCACATGAACTGTTATGTTTTCTTGTTATTTATGTATTATGTTTTGCCGTTTTATGTCAGTATATACTGATTTCATGTTTTGTAGATGTACGATATAATTTTCATTATCCATTGTTCTTACGATTTGTGATTATGGTTTTGATTGGAAATTGATTTCTTTTCATTATGTTATGTAAAGTGGGCATTCTTGGAGGGATGTTGGTATGACAGGCATGTAGCGTAAGCAGTTTGGAACATGAAGTGTATGGATTTTTTTTTATATTTTATTTAAAAACCATACAATAGCACAAAACCAAAGAGACATGATACATGGTACAAACTAAAGCCTGTTAACCCCCAAAGCTAGGGTTAC
This sequence comes from Cherax destructor, assembly GCA_009830355.1. NCBI lineage: Eukaryota > Metazoa > Arthropoda > Malacostraca > Decapoda > Parastacidae > Cherax > Cherax destructor. Next base: position 106,828 of record WNWK01004967.1, read on the forward strand.
TTGGGCAAACACCCGCCCTCTCCCATCACATAACATATATGAAATATACTGCAGTCTTTCATGACTATCCAATTACCAATTCCTAACAGGTTACCTCATATTTAAATAGAAACACATACACTTGAGTCAAAAACCCTACAATTTTTAACAGCATTTAAAATTTTCACAACTCATAAAGTATACACACATCATCTACATCAAAATCGAACATCAAAAACTCTGCAGTCTGTATCATGACTATACAATTACCAAATGCTTAACATCCTTTCTTATGATTTCTACAGATACCAACAATTAAACAATAACAAAGTAACATGATACATGCCGCTGACTGCGACAAAACAACAAATAACCTACAATTAGGGATATACAATGTTCATATATGAAAAGGTCTTAACAAAATGGTTAGTGTCTACCATAGACCTTAAAGCAACCCAGTGAACATTAAAAGTAAAAGGAAACGTCTTTCCTTCTTGATTGAAAAAAACAAACACTGGTCATATAACATACACTTAAACTACCACCTTTATTCAGAACCCCAGAAAGAGGCGACAAAAATATTGAGGCAAAACCCCACTCCCATATGAATACTTTAAAAGAAGGTGTCCATATAACCTGTATCAAACTCACAAGCTACAAAAGGTGATTCACAGGTTATTCACAGTGAAAAAAAACCAGTTCCTGCCCATGCCTGATCTGACAAAGTTAACACCAAACCAAGCTGGTACCAACCAACTGAAAACACACAAGCGCCTTAGCGAGGTCACCAAGGAAAGCCCCCAACGCCTCACCCCTGACAGCAAACCTACCTACCTGCCCAGTCTTCCGTCTCTGCACCCACCTGCAACTAACTCTGGACCCCAGTCCTCTTGTCCATTATACATGACTTAGTCCATCGTCTGTCCCCTGACCCCAGTGCTTCCCCCTACTCCCTCTGCCTATGGTCCCCCCTCCCCCTCAACACCCTACCTATGCCATGCACAACCCAAAAGACTCCTAACACTCACACACCCCGCTCCCCCCCTCATGGGACCAGCCCCCTCAGACCATAGCCCCACCAACACGCAAAAGGAGCCCCACCGTTAAGTCCCTATGGCCCTCAGGAAGGCTCCACACCACGCCCTCCCATATAACTCCTTATTCCTGCACCGAGTATGGTAGAAATGGACCGCCAACGCTTGGACCCGTGTCTCACCTGCAACCTCTCTCATTCTCCAAGACACATGAATATAATCTACCACCAGGTACATCATAGCCCTTCGCACATCCTCTGAACACCCCCAATATCAAGACTCAAGGCCCTCAAGGTCGACTGCCCTCCCTCTCCCACCCACCGGAGAACCCTACCAAACCATTCCCAAACCCATGAAAAGATGTATCCAGATTCCCACACCTTGTACAAATTCCCTCCCTCGCCAAATCCATAATAAATAATTGTGCCTTAGAATCCAAAATCCCATGTAAGAACCTAAACACTGTCTCCCGCACCTTCACGGTAACTTCAACTTTCCCAACCCTACCCAAGTCCTTTTCCAATTATACATTGGAAAAACCACCACACTCTGCACCATCTCCTCTCCTACCCCCACCCTTCCCAATACTCCCACCTTCAATCTCCGTGGCTCCCTAACAATCAATAAAAGCTGCAAGCAACACACCAGAAGGTCTTTACCTCCTCACCACCTCCGGACCTCCTTCATCACCGACCCCACCCTCTTACCCCGCTCCTCCCCCTGCTCCTATAAACCTTTGCTTCACATATATACCCTGCAGCCACCTTTGCAAAGGGATGAACCCCATCCCTCCGCTACTCACCCACGTCATGACTACCCCCTTGTTCAACCAATGGCACCCATATATACCTCAAAACCTGTTTTTGCAAGTTCATTATATCCCTCCCGATTAAAGGGTACACAGCTGCCACGTGCCATAATCTATTATATATCAAAACATTACCTCAATGACCCTTTGTAATAATGTCACATCCCCAGGCCTCCAGCCTCCCATCCTTCTTATGGCCCTGCCACCACAGCAGATGAATTCACTTCTCTAGCCAACTGAGATCATTGCAATAAATCACCCACATATTTTCAACCTCTCCACAACATATCCTCCCATGATTAAAGGGATCAACCAAGCAGCTGCCACGTGCCATAATCTATTATATATCAAAACATTACCTACAATGACCCTTTGTAATAATGTCACATCCCCAGGCCTCCAGCCTCCCATCCTTCTTATGGCCGCTGCCACCACAGCAGATGAATTCACTTCTCTAGCCAACTGAGTATCATTGCAATAAATCACCCCACATATTTTCAACCTCTCCACAACAATCCACCCATATCTAGATCCCAATGCACCCCCACCCACGAACCTACCTCCAACAACTTAGATTTCACCTGGTTGACCCTTATCCCCGTGGCTGCCCCTAAAAGGCATATAATTCTACCAATATTTCGTAGCCCCTCCTCCCCTCCAACCAAGATAGTTGTATCATCCACATATCCTACTATACCTGAGCACCACCTGTATCCCATCCCTCATCCCATACTCCTTCAATTACCAACCTATAAAATGGGTCCTGCAAGCAGGCAAACAGGATTTGAGACAAGGGACATCCCTGTCGCAAACCCCGCTCCATACCCACTACATCCCCCATCTGCCTATTCACTTGAATGCGCACCATCGCCTCAATGTACAAGGTCTGGACCTCCCACTAGCTCCTCACCAAACCCTTGCTTCCCTAATATATAGACAGTAACATTTCCCTCTCAACACTATCGTAAGCAGTTTCCCAATCTAGCCCCAAAACATCCCCTCCTGACCCTCAATGAACGCCCTAATCCTACCATGTCCAGACCACATGCATTGCCTTGGGATGCCAAATTGCCCATGCTCAATAATGTTCCCCAACACTCTCTTCAATCTGTTTCCTAATATTCGGGCAAATATTTTATAATCTGTGCATAGCAACGATATAGCCTGGTAGTCTCTAATCAACTCCACTGCCTGCCCACTCTAGCCCTCGCCTCTCCCTCCCACGTCGACAGATATCGGCGGAACCAATGCCCAACATAACCACACATTCTTAAGTTGTCAGAAGTACCTGCCCCTCCCTGTACCCCTCCAATGCCTCACACACCTTCAAATACGTCATTGTCATACATTTCGCAATACCGTCATGGACTGCTTGTCACCCCACAGAACATCCTCAACAAATCCCCGCACTCTGATTGCATGAAACCTGTCATTTTGAAGATCCCTCAACTGTGCACGCAATCCCGCAATCTCATCATGGGGATGACCCCTCCTCATAACAATACCGCAACTGTCCCTCTAAATACCTCTGTAAACCGAAGCAGAAATGAAAATCCTCCCTACCCTCATGCTTAAAATAGTCATGAATACCCACCTTAGCCTGTTCATTCCACCAGCCCACGATGTCATTCTCCCCTTGTCCATCCCCCCAAAAGCTCTCCCACCACCCCGCAAACCTCCTGCATCGCTCCACCCCGTCAACAGACGTACATTGAGCTTCCAATAACTTGAGTAAGTTTTAACTACACCCTCCCATCCCAACTCAGCTAGCACGCCCCTGTGATCAGAAAAACTTACATTGATACATTCCACTCATGCCACGTCAATCTCCTTCATCACATAAAGGCAGTCTAACCATGCAGCATAACCCTGTCTCACGAAAGTGTGGTCTACATGCCAGCCCCCACTCCTGACTACATCTTCCACTCCAACCACCCATAAAACATCTCGTAAAACACCCAACACACACCCCGCCCCCCTCGGTTCCTCATCCTTTTTCCGTATCACGCAATTCCAATCTCCACCTATTATCATAACCAAAGGCAAACCTCGCAAATGATACACTAACTCGTCAAGCACAAAGTCCTCCTTAATTTTCCTGCAATTCATTGCCAGCATAAATACACCCAACAAGCAAGCCTTCACATCACCCCAAACCCCCTCCACCCACACCACCCTCCCCCTCTTCCCAGGCTAACAACCGAAAAGGGCTGGACCCTCGAATACCTACTGCCACTCCTCCCTTGAAACTCCCTGAACTCCTGGCATAAATCGAGTACCCATTCAAAGTCAAGTCTCTCCTGCACCTATAATTATGTTCCTGCAAAAAGCAGACGTCAACATTCAAACGTCTAAGTGTCACCTCGACCCACTTGCGTTTGACCTCCGCTCAGAGGCCATTTACATTCATAGTCAAACTCTGGAAAACTGCAGAGGGAGCTTTCCTCTATGCTTCTGCAACCTCGGTGCTATCGCCTTTGGTGGACCAGCGTTCTCTCCATACCCTTTATCTTTCTTCCCCACTTCCCTCCCCTTTACTCCCCCATTTCCTCCCTTAGCTACATCTACCCACGCCTCCTTGCAGACCCGCTGTCCCGGAGCAAGGACATCATCACCTGCCGTCCCACTCAGCCTTTTACGGGATTCCCCCGTAGCCTCCATTTCCTCCCCATCCTCGCCCCTGTGCCCCTCCACACCAACCTCATGAACCTTTATGAGTGGCAGCACTTCACTCTCCCTCTCAGGACTCACCATAGACTCCCCCAGCTCCACATCACCTCGCTGTAAGTCTTTGACCAAGGGGCTATCCAACATTTTCTGTAAGTCCTCCAGCAGAGGCTCAGACAAGCCCAAATCCAGAGCTTCCTGGCCAGGGGCCTCCGCAAGGCTCTCAGGCGGCAGAGTGAGGACATGCCCCTCTGCACTATCCACGATGTCACTCCATTTGCCGGATGCGGCCATGCCCACATCTTCCTGTGCCACTCCCTCCACATCAACCTTCTGCAAACTGTCAACATGGCGAATCTGCTGCTGCACCAGTCTACTGTCACAAGTCGCCGCCATATGTCCTGCAGACCCACAGATCCGGCATGCCCTCAGCTGTCCAGCATAGGTTACGTACACCTGTGTCCGGAATTCCTCCATCATGACATAGGATGGGATCTGCTTTTGCAAATTCATTTTAAGGAAGAAAGACCCTTTTGGTAGCCCAGCATAAAGTCCCTGGGACCACCTACCCACAGAGGCTGCATGAATGACTCCAAACTGGCTGAAAGTCTCACGGATGTCGACTTCATCGGCCTCAAACGGGACATTACGAATACGAATCCAGTGTAATAAAGGGACACGTCCCTGAGGCATGCCTCCAGGCCAGAGTTGACCTCGATCCATTGCACCTGGAACTTGTCAACAACCCTTTCATATGCACTGCTCATGACAAACTGCACAAAGATCCTCGCCGATCCATTAAGCGATATACCATATAATTTGCCATTCAAGATGCCGTATGTATCTCGCAATATCACCGGCAGTAGCAAGTCAGCATTACTAGGGTAAATTTCCCCTTGTACCACCTCAACACACAGTGTTGACTCGTCGTCTGCTCCTTTCTGCCATATTGGAGAAAATCAGTAGTACACACTTCCGCCACAAGGGAACAGTGCAGGCACACCCACTCGCCACAAGAGCTGAGCAGTGAATGTATGAAGTGTATGGATTGTGGCAAGGCGAGTCTGTATGACAGGGATGTACTGCAATGGGGGGTTAGTTAGGTAGGTGTGTGCTTGTGGGTTTTTAATTTGTGTTATGGTGAAGGTTATTTCACTGGTTATTTTAAAGTGCAGGTTGTTTATTGTGATTTCATTTTTTGTGACTCAGACATATGTCGCATTATTGTTATATTAACAGTGTTTTTGCACAGTATATATCATAGACCCAGTTATCTGGGATGCTTGCATGTTACGTCATTACTATTTCCGTTATGTTTAGTATGAGATGGGTTTCTTGTAAGTCCTGCGGTATGGAATTTATACTTTCTGTAATTTAAATTGTACATCTACCCTTGTTTTAAAGGGTTATATGTATGCTATACTTGTATTTTAAATAAAGTATAAAAAAAAAATATATACTCACCCTCTTTGCTTCCATGATAAAGCTCTTTGTCTCCCCAGACTCCTCAGTGCACCACTCACCCTTTTTCCCTCATCAATTCTATGATTCACCTCATCTTTCATAGACCCATCTGCTGAAATGTCCACTCCCAAATATCTGAATACATTCACCTCCTCCATACTCTCTCCCTCCAATCTGATATCCAATCTTTCGTTACCTATATTTTTGTTACCCTCATCACCTTACTCTTTCCTATATTCACTTTTAATTTCCTTCTTTTACATACCCTACCAAACTCATCCACCAACCTCTCCCTAAAATGTCATCAGCAAAAACAACTGTGACAACTCCCACTTTGTGTTAGATTCTTTATCTTTTAACCCCACACCTCTTGCCAACACACGAGCATTCACTTCTCTTACAACTCCATCTATAAATATATTGAACCATCATGGTGACATAATATATCCCTGTCTAAGGCCTACTTTTACTGGGAAATAATCTCCCTCTCTCCTACATACTCTAACCTGAGCCTCACTATCCTGGAAAAAGATCTTCACTGCTTTCAGTAACCTACCTCCTATTCAATACATTTGCAACATCTGCCACATTGCTCTCCTATCCACCCTATCATACTTAAATTCTTAATTATCTGTCCACTAAATAGACAGCCTGTACTCTCTGCATAGACAGCCTCTGCTGTCTGCCAGCTGAGTTCATGTTTTGCGCCATGCTAGTGCTGCCACCTATAGGCCTATACTCACTTCAGTCAGTGCCACCATGTTCCTTTCTCACTCACGCAGCGGCCTTCACAATGGGCATGGCCCTGCCGGGCCATAGCCACAAACACACTGCCTGTGTACCCACACTTTATTAGTAATAAAGTAAGAAGCCTCCGAAGCCTTATCATTGCTACAACGCTCTGCTGAAAGACACAACACAACATTAGAAAACATTGGTGGACAGCGGCTGTCTCAGCAGATGTGTTTGCCCCGCGGGAGGAAGGAAGAGGAATGAAGTCATCTTCATTTCATCACCCTACACTAGAAGCATCCATCTCTCAACGAGTTATCCTGATGTCGTGTCTGCAAATCTCAGCATCCAGACACAGGTACAAGCAGGATCCAGGCCGAAATTTGTCAAATTTCTCCGAGAAATATAAGTGTTGTCCCTGTGAATTCACGCCACAGCTTCCCACGCTGTTTCTCAGTCACGTGCTCAGCCTTGCCAGCATGTTCTGCTATTGTGTTTCAGCTCAGCACGGCTATTTCAGCAAGGCAGAGGTGAGTTTTGGTGATTTTTGCGTAGTGTGGTAGAACTTCTGCGTGTGGGTGGAGAGGAGGTAGTGGCTGGGCTCCTCGCCTCTCACCCAGGCACTCTATACGTTTGCCACTCACCTCACACCACTATGCGCCAACTCCCTCTCTGCCGTGTTTTCTGTGAATTTCCTTGTGAATTCTTGCCACAGCTGTGTATCCGAGTGCCCCAAGTCATGGTGGTCACTCGAAGCCATGTGCAGTAAGCCACGTGGGGTGTGACCAAGTCATGTGGGTTAAGCCAGATCCCAAGCCACGCTGTGGTCTGCTGCCCACATCAACCCATGATGTCACCACGATGCGGCCTGACTCCACTGATGCCAACCTAGACGTCTGCCTGACGTCACTCGTGATGTCACCCCATCTCACAAATAAAAAGATCCTAAGCATTCCAAATGAAAGTAACAAAACAAAACAGTGATTATGGATCCTATAAGATCTGCAAAGCAATTTACACATAGTACAACAAAACATATATAAGATCCTATCCAATATGTATACACACACAAAAAAAAAAACACAAAATATACCTAACTGAAAAATATACCTAACCCCCCAAAAGGGGTTTAAAAACAGACAATGAAAACCCTAAACCTACAACTAAAACCCGTGATAATGTGACCCAACAATAATAATGATCCTAGGCACACACACATTGCGTGCAAGTCATATAAACTTCAGTAAAAGGAAACCAGTGGCCTGGTACCAACACCTCACAGTGATAAAGTCATCGGATCAGTCCCATCCAGTGTCTATACATACATAGAAAGAAAGAACTGCAGTACATCTTCATATTAAAATACGAAGAATATTGCCAGATAACAAGCCATGAAAAGGGATTAATAGTGTAAAAAAAACTTTAACCTTTGAAAAGAGAACCATAAGGAAAAAATCAATATAAAAACACTTAGGGCACACACCTGGCCCCCAAGTAAGGCAAACCCCCTTTGGAAAAACCCCTGAAACCCAAAAAGGACAAAAATAGAACCACCCAAAACCTCCCCCTCCCTGTCTGAGTCACCAAACATACCACACACATACTCATCCATAAAAAGAAAAACCCCTACCCCTTTCCCCAAGGGGAAAAGGGTGAGTGGATGATCGGGAAAACCCCCCAAGAAACCACCCCTCCCCCAACCCCATACATAAACCCCACAAAACAACTTACACACCTAACCCTTCAACCCCCCCACACCAGAGACCAACCCCTTCCTTGTAAAAACCCCAGAAACCAATAGCTCAGAGTTAACCCAGCAACGACCCCATCGACAATTGCCTATAACCCTCAGAAAAAAAACTATCCCACACCCTCCCATACAACTCCTGGTTCCTACACTTAGTCCTATAAAATCTCGCTGCCAAAGCCCTAATCCTAACATCACTCCAAACCTCCCTCATACTCCAGGAAACATAAATATAATCCAATACCAAATACATCACCGCACGCCTCACATCCTCTGGGCACCCCACAACATCCAGACTTAAACATCTTAACACCGATAAACCCCCCCCCACAACCCGGATGATCCCTAAAAACCATTCCTTCACCCCCTCAAGACCCCCACAAAAATATACAACATGGAAAGCCGTATCCCATAACCCACAGCGCTGACAAAACCCATCGCCCGATAGTCCCATCACGAAAAACTGAGCCCTAGACGCCAATATACCATGTAAAAAACGAAAACCAATCTCACGTACCTTAGGAGGCAACCTTTAAACGCCTAAACCAAAACCACGTTACATTCCAATCATAACACGGATAAACCTCCATACCTAAAACCTCCTTTTTTCGCCTTCCCACTGTATCTAACCTCCCTACCAGGATCTGGAACCACCAAAAGATACCTTAAAATTGCCTCACAAAACAACAAATTCCCACCCTTCCACCATCTGCGAACCTCACTCATTACCCTCCCCACTCTCACTCCTCGAATCCCACCTCGTGCAGGTATTCCTGCCTAACATATATGCCCATCAAACGTCTCTGCAGTGGTATCAAACCAAGCCCTCCCTTCGCTACCTTAGTCACGTGTCAGGTGTCACGTAGAACCAATGGCAAGATGATCTCAGCATTATCAGGATACACAGCACCTTTAATCAAGTCCACACAGACAGTGTTGACACGGCGCCGGAAGGTATCCGCCATGAATGTGAAAATAAAATTTCACCTAACCTCCACCAGGGGGCCGACTGAGCTCACCCGCGCACCACCAAGGCTGGGGAGCAACTGACCACGAAGTACACCTTTTTTTTCTTCCCTCCCTGGAGGAAGTTTTTTTTCTCATGAGTGAGAGGGGTTGGATTTGAGTGGGAATTGCACATGAGTAAATAGAATTATCAAAGCTTATTTCTTGGGTAGCATTGAAAATTAGGTTGAACAAATATTCTGTTAGTGGGATGGAATGTGAAGGACTTGCCTAGTATGGGCCAAAGGCCTGCTGCAGTGTTCCTCCTTTCTTATGTTTCTTATGTTCTTATATGTTTATGTATATATGTTTTATTTCGTGTTCTGTGCCCTGTTCTTGTGAGAGACCAAGTTTTTTTTACTGCCAGTCATGATCAAGGTCGACCATGGGTGCGTGGCCGAGCGATGTAGACAGCCTGTATTGTCTGCATAGACAGGCTCTGCTGTCTGCCAGCTGAGTTCATGTTTTGCGCCATGCTAGTGCTGCCACCTATAGGCCTATACTCACTTCAGTCAGCGCCACCATGTTTCTTTCTCACTCACGCAGCGGCCTTCACTCAGTCAACAGGCCTTACTCCTCTCTCCCTTGCAATGGGCATGGCCCTCCCGGGCCATAGCCACAAACACACTGCCTGTGTACCCACACTTTATTACTAATAAAGTAAGAAGCCTCCGAAGCCTTATTATTGCTACCCCACTCTTCAGAACGACACAATCAACATTTGAAAACATAAAGGAATATGTTCCTAATCCAGGGTCCTGGAGCTAGTCGGTGGACATTGAAGGAGGGACATTGTGACCCCAGTGTCCCTCAAGTTCCACAAGTCTCCAGGTTACATCAACTTCATTCAATAAGTTACAGTCTGGTTCTGTATACAGTGTTCTCCCAGTGTGGTTGCATTGTTAATTTCGAGATTGTGTTCTCGTAAAATCCCCCATAGTGGGGATGGTGGTGGTAGAGATTGCGGTTGATGCAGTGGGGATGGTGGTGGTAGAGGAGCCCTATTTTAATAATAATTATTATTTTATTAACACATCGGCCGTTTCCCACCAAGGCAAGGTGACCCGACAAAGAAGAAACAATTTCATCATCATTCACTCCATCAATGTCTTGATCAGAATGGATGGTCGACAGATTTGATTCAAGATGTTAGTTACAATTCCTTGGATCAAGAGCCCTTCAGCAGACTCATGGCACCGTTTTGAAGGAGGAGGGGAGGGCAGAGAAACCAGGTACAAGGGTCAACATGATGAGTGCCAGGTTCATCAGCAGGATGCCTGAGAGTGCCACTCCAGTACAACGTGACCAAGTACACAATACCTTCATCATTTATATGAACTCCAGTGTTATAAATGGATTTAATTTATATATCTTTAAAACACTTAAAATGAGAATAAGAAAGTCCTTCCGTAGACCAGAGTAAATAATAGTGTTTACTTAGTGCGGAAGCATTGATAAGGAGTGGGGGTGGTGGTGGTGTTGGGTGGTTGCTGGGGTTGTGGTGGTGGTGGTGGTGTTGGGTGGTTGCTGGGGGTTGTGGTGGTGGTGGTGTTGGGTGGTTGCTGGGGGTTGTGGTGGTGGTGGTGTTTTGTGGTTGCTGGGGGTTGTGGTGGTGGTGTTGGGTGGTTGCTGGGGGTTGTGGTGGTGGTGGTGTTGGGTGGTTGCTGGGGGTTGTGGTGGTGAGTGGTAGCGGTGGTGGTGTTGGGTGGTAGTGTTGGTGGTGGCAGTAGTAGCGGTAGTGGTGATGGGTGGTAGCAGTTGTGGTGTTGGGTGGTAGATATGGTAGTAGTGGTGTTGGGTGGTAGTTATGGTAGTAGTGGTAGTGGTGGTGTTGGGTGGTGGTAGTGATGGTGTTGGGTTGTGGTGAGTAGTGGTAGTGTTAGTCGTAGTAGTAGCGATGGTGGTAGTGTGATATTGATGGTAGCAGTGGTAGTGGTAGTAGTGGTTGTGGTAGTGGTGGTAGTGGTAGTGGTAGTTGTGGTGGTAGTAGTGGTGGTGGTAGTTAGGTTAAGTTAGGTAAGGTTGGTCAGGAAACAGGACAAGTGTGGTTGGTGGTGGTGGTGTAGTGAAGCATTGGGTGGGGTGTGGTTGGGGGGTTTAGTGTGGGTGTATATAAGGCAGGTGTGGAGGGTTGCCTCAGTCAGACTTGTTACACTGCTTCACTCTCTCAACACATCATCACCGTCATGTCCGTCGCTGGCACTTACGTCCACAGCTCTAACGAGCTCTATTCTGAGTGGCTGACCGCCCTGGGTGAGTCTGGTGGTTCTTTAATATTAAATAAGTTTGTCGTGCATGCAAACATTGACCTTGATTTTTACACTAATATTTTTAACATTTATATATACATTGATCCAGAACTTTACCCATAATTAAATGCATTAATTAGCAGCCTAGTGACTAAATTTTTAGGGATTATCAGCTTGAATATCTGAAGTGTAAACATTTTAAGTATCTTTTGTTTTAACACTATGTATATTTGCTCACTGTAAAATTAGTACACTAGTCTCATGATTAATATTGGTAGACTTGCCAACAGTGTTAGGCCGCACCTCGCTAATACCTACATCCTCCTGCGTTCTTCTATTCCTTTGAACTCTTTAAAGTCTCTTGAGACAAACTATTCCACAATAAAAAATGCCGCATTAAATTTCTTTTTAGCAAGCAAAATTGCTGGTGCCTTAAACACAGGTTCTCAAACCTCCCAAGAAGGGTCAAACTACATGGTATGCATTCTTGCCTTCTAATACAATAAAGTCACTAAACCCACTACCATCTGACACATGGTTTCTGGTCTTGACACCCCCTCCCTTAGACAAAAAAAGCTGCTTCGATAGCATCCAAAAATAGGCTTAAAATATATTTGCACTTTAGAAAGGGGAAGAGGAAGTATTTAAAGTTAGATTATTTAAGATTGTCAATTTATTAGAATTTAGGTTAGATTGGGTCCTGAAATCATTCAATACACTGCATTAATTTTTCCTGTAGATATATACATGGCTGATATCTCCAAACAAATATTAAGATAAAAAAAAACTTTCTACTAGGAACCCTCTAACAGAAACTGATCTTCAAACATTAGAATATCGATAGACTATTAAAGGTAATTATAGAAACTCTTTGGATTCTACCATCTGCACAAATAACTTTATTAATCTTTAAAAAAAATCTTGCAGACAATACGGACAGTGCTGCTGATACAAATCTTCATATTAGATCACTCTTTTTGACTACGTACAGAGTTTACTGGCACCTTCATTGACCCCGGTTACTCTGGGGAAGGGGGGCCCCGTTCATTCTTATACAGCTACAACCATATACAGAAGAGCTTCACAAAAATTATCTCCACCTATTAAACTTCAACAGTTTGACATTCTCAAACATTACCAGAATAACACCCATCTTTGTGGATGGGTGTTAGTGACTTCACATCAAATTGTAATTAACATTTACAGGTCATTTTGACCTCTTAAATCACTCTGCGCTCAAAAAATTAAAAATGTATACCTATATCGTGCCAAATAGATAACTGTATTTTGGCTTAAGACATACACTCTTTCCAATTCTTACCTGACAAAGTAGAACCCAGTGTGGTCTTGTCTGTGGCCCGTCCACTTAGACTCTACGTTGTGCATTGATATTATTTTCATGAGTTCTAATGATTCGTTAAGGTAATCTTCCTGTCAGCTTGACACATCTGGTCATTATCCTTAACTTCTCTATCAAAGTTTTCGTCCACAAAACTGCCATGGTTTTTTCATACCACTAGACGTTTACATGGGGAAATCTCTGATTAGCAGTTCAATACTCTAATCACCAAGTCTGACTACAATCATTCCACTGCCACTTAATGCGCATTTCTTCACCATTCTCAGTTTGTCTTAACTAAACCTCTTGGCAATGTCTGCATCCTGTTAGAGGTGCCGCCATTAACGGGCAGACGTACATGGGTACGTATACCCACTGAGTGTATATCGGTGAAGTACCTCACTAAGCATCTTAAACTTGTTACTTTCCTGACCACAACCTAATATAAGGCGCAAACCCCTTAATCAAACCTAATTTCCAATTAATCCCTAATATAAAAAAAATACATTGCATCTAAAATTTTGAAGAGATCTTTACCAATTAAAATCTGCTAAAACTCGTGTTTAGCGCTTCTTTTGATTATAAAATCGGTGAAACCGAAATAAGACTGAATTCTAATCTGAAACAATTTCCAGCACTTAAACACAATTTTCAAAGACAGTAACCAACCAATCCAGTCCATAATGTTCAACAATCTTTCCTACTAACGCTTCCCTTTCCTTCAATAAACCTATACCTCTGGATACTGTGCCTAGAGATCCATAAGCTAGTATCGCGTAGCTAGATTACTCCAGGTAGACTGCTGACACTGATGTCCGGAGATAGATTCCCATTACAGCTACAAATCACGAAGGTGGTTTCAATGACTTTTTTTTTTTTTTCCATTTTCAGTCGGTAAAATGGTTACCTGTTAACTAGTGTAGGGTCGCATCCTGGAACAAAATTGATTTAATTTTGCCTTAAGTGCTCTCGGAACAATACTCTAAATTACGAGTATCTGACCTATATGCCACTTACTATTCTTTTTCTCAGGTCTCAACTTGCTAAATATACTTTCTAGAACACTTCCTGGGAAATTATAGAAACATCACAATGGACTTTTCAACATCTGCAAATTAATGGGTCAAAAATATTTTAAGAAAACTGTCCCACACTTTACGTCCTCCAGTGTACGTGAAGACCGTACTGGTCTCCCTTCACACAACTTTCCACTGATAATCTTTCCTAGTTTTTCTTAACTACTTATATCAGACTTGTAGAAATTAATTCTCAAATACTTCCATTATATTTTTAATTTTAATTTAACTATTACCAAATCAACCTGTTAAAACCAATTATACTTATTTATAAATTAAATTCTATCTTTTACCAAAGTTCTTAAAGTTCATTAGATTTTCCCAAATCTTTAGTACGGTAGTTTTTTCTAGACATGCTGTGCATTCTAGTCCTTTAGATTATTGAAAGTCTTGTATCAAAAAACTAGTTGTAAATTTGTAAAAAATCTTAATTGAGATTATAATTAAAACTCCAACCCACAACTCGACTTTTCTGGCAAGTCGATATATAAATCACCTTGATTAACATGTTGGATACTATTTGCAGGAGTGCCAGCTGACAGTCTCGCTAAGTTGGTAGCTGCCAAACCTACTTTGGAGGTGAGCCAGAGTGGTGATAAAGTACTAGTGAAGACCATAGCTGGTGACAAGAACTTCACCAACACTATCACACTGGGCCAGGACTCCAAGGCTGAACTACCAGGAGGCATCGAGTACACGGTTAGTATACGGTCTTGCACTCTTACTAAACTTTTCTGGTAATATTTTATTGCCATAGTATTAAGCTACAGAAAATTTCTGATAATTCACATAATGTCACACTTGTAACTTGCAAACGCATTACTGCAGAAGCAATATTTATTTTGAACTTTTTTAAACTACGTATTTGGAACGAAATCTTGATTCTCTCACTCAATTCCTTTTATCACTAACTTCTGTTCCTCCAATGAACTTACTTCCAGGTAAGTTCACAATTACACTGAAGTAATTTCATCAATCAGGAGCTACAGATTACACATTAGTCAAGGTACTTTACAGTTACCTTCCCAAATAGTTTCTTATGCAAACTGAAAGTTTCCTTTTAGTATAGACAAATGCATTAAGACTAAGGAAACTAGCTAATGCCTAGTCATAACACTAGGCAAACTACTCTCCAGTTTACAGATCAAATTTTTTTTCGCAACACTCAAAACACTAATGTGCTATAATTTGATGAGTCTCCCAGGGTGACTCAAGAACCCATTAACACAACTCTTGCATTCTGCCCCTGGGACAGCCTCGTGCAACTCAACTTCCATCAAAACTGACAAATTATTCTGATGCCTCTAGTATTTTATGGGAGACCTGGACATACAATACCATCCCAGTCATTGAAAACCACTTTGTTAAAAAAAAAAAAAACTAAAGCACTTGCTTATGGACCAACAACACTAGATTAAATTTATCAATCTTTCATCGGGTCCTAATATTGCCAGTCACACGGAATCTCAACTGGACAATCCAGGGTTTAGAACTTTACATTCACAACTGCTAGCCCATTACGATATATTCTTGGATACACTAGATAAGCTCTAATCTCGTGTACACTTTTTCCGCAAAACCCTTTGACAAGTGCGACCACGGTGTGTCAGCGTACAAAAGGAATAGGACATGTAGACCTGTAACTACTTAAATAGTAGCTGTACAATGAAATCTTTAGTACAATGAAACCCATAGTCACAATACTCTTCCCCACTTTCTCATTTTATATCTGACAGACAAGAAAATAAAAATACCATAATATCCTTTGCTCATGACACCCGCACGAGTGGCGTCCGTCAAAGACTGTTAATCTTGAAAGTGGTGTCTTTCAGTGGACGTCAGACAAGTGTTCAGTAAGAAAGTTTGTTGCTCCAATATGGGAAAGAGGAAATAGCCTGAAACCGTACAATTTAAAAAGTTGCGTGTTTAGCTTATAATTTGTTCCAAATTACAGAAAATATTAGCTGAAGAGTATGTAGACTTAGTGTAATGAAAATCTGTTACCTTCATTATGAAGTATAACTTGTGAACTCCACTCATTTTGACAATGACATAAACCCAAACATTATCAAATACCTGATTCCTCTCCACCATCCTGCTGTCCTTGTCCACCTAGCAGTAAGTAGGTTGTTGGATGTTACTAACTGGTGTAGGTTAACATCTTGCCAATAAAATATTAACCTATATTGCCCAAAATACTCTTTATATACAGAATGTCAACGAAGTCTGTAATAGCTAAAGTACTTTAAATAATTTTTCTTTAACTGGAGAGTAGAGTTGCAGCTTTCCACTGATTCTTAGTCGTGGAGATGTGGAAGTTTTCTCTACGCTGGCTGCCAGGTAAAGTACATGGTATACAAGCCTAGCTGACAGATATACTAAAATAAGACAGCCGCTTGTTATACACAGCATTTCGGGCAAATTAGGAAAGTTTTGTCCCAGGATGACTCCAGTAACACCCATGGTAAGACGTACAATCTTCCCATAATGTCTGGATTTTTTATAAATCCACTGGTTGGCGAAATGTTTAAAATATACCCAGATGTTGCACATGTCTAATTCTTCAGTCCTTATTGTATACAATAAGTTAAATCATATTGCTCCTGCAGGTGAACATGACGAAGAGCGGGTCATCGCTGGAAGGTACATGGACCATGGGCGGCAAGAGCGGCAAGGCTACAGTCAAGTTTACCGACGCTGGAGTCACCCAGGTCTGTCACTGCCTAGTTTGTGAAGAATGACTAGTATTATGGAAACCCTTCGCAGAGAAGGGGGGCTTCCTCAGTCCAGTACGGACATTAATGGTGAAAGATGAAGAGTTTGACAAGTCTGTCTAGGGTCGACGTGTTCAGTCAATAAAGGTTAATGGCCTAGATACATCGACCCAAGGCTGAGACTGATTACCTCGTCTCACCATTGATCTCCGTGCTGGACTGAGGAAGTCACTTGTTGGCGGAAAAAGTTTCCACAATACTCCCAAATACGTCTAATTCAAACTTGTAGGGTTTTCATTTACACCACATATCCTTCATAATTACCTTTCAAATTGTCTTTAGCATTTTGTTTACTCTGCTGAAAACTGATAATCTTGGTTTTTGGTATATATACCTCGGTGTTCAACGTCCCTCTCCCCCCAGGAACATGTCTCATAGTGTATCAGGTTCTGATCAACCAGGCAGTTACTGCTGCCCACTTGAGTAAAATTCTAAATGTCGCTTCGTCAGGACTCGTGGCAAGAACTTTAACTTAATCTGTACACAAGGTTCCCTTAATTTGTATTACTATAGCATTCAGCCTTATTTTGATTTCAATAATTTCACTTTTTTTGTTCTCAAATTCATAGCTTTCTGCCCATAACCGAAGAGACCCGCGTTCGATCCCCTGGCGAGCCTAGACAGTCTTCTTTCACCCACTGTCCCTGTTCACCTAATAGTAAATATGTACCTGGTTAGTTTCCAGTAGTGGCATCCTAGGGAGAGGGATTGAGTGTTTAAATAGTCGTAAATCACTTGCAAAGTGGGTAGCACTCAAGATTGATCAGAGGGAAAAAATTGTTTCTATTCTTTGCTTCTAGAGCCCTTCAGAGGCATCAAGGTACTTCGGTGCTCTGTACCTCAAAGGTCCTTTTTTTGTGAACTAAGTCTTGTGCTTTCCGATGTGAGCTGCCTGCAGCGTTTTTACCGATGACTGGGCGAGATGTAGTGTCCGATGCCTCAGTGTAGCATCACTGGATGATTCGCCCAATGCTTCTCAAGACAACTCCGCAAGAAGTCTCGCCATGTTTCTCTGGCTTGTGTAGGGATGTTGACGGAGGCGCTGCTCTAGGATCCTCGGCTCCATATATCCTTCATTTTTTGTCTAACGTCAATGAAGAACCAGTAGATAGTGACACTACTAATAGCAACCAGTGAAGAGGCAGGAGCCAGGAGCTATGACTACCCCTTCCTGCAACCGAAAGCGAGTAGACTCATAAGTCGAATCATATTTGTTACTGTCATCGAAGCTGAAATCTACTTTATGGGCCCATAACGTGAACTCTCCTATATGGTTGCAGGGTTAATCACAGCTCCTGGGCCCCGCCTCTTCGCTGGTTGCTACTAGGTCCACTGCTCTAAGATTTATCGTGTCTGTTAAGATATGTATGGATCCTGCCTCCACTACATCACTCTCCAGACTGTTCCACTTCCTGACAATTAAGGCTGAAGAAATACTTCCTAACATCCCTGTGACTCAGTTTTCAACTTCAGTTGTGTGTAACTTTAAAGACCATTACATGACACTTGTTTAAAATGTTAAATTCCGTATTATTATAATCAAAATATTACGGAATTTAACAATTTGTCATTTAATGGTCTTGAAAGTTACACAGCTGCAACATTTAGTCACTAAATCCTTCTCTGCTTTTCTCACCCCAGTTGTGACTTGACGATAGTTGAGGAAGACCTCAAACGCAGTCATACGGTTCCTCTTAATTTTTTTTTTTTTTTTTTTTTTTCAAATTGTTTATGCAAATCTAATAAATATTAATGTTTCAGACTATGACCCTGGGTGACGTCACAGCCAAGAGGGTGTACACTCGCCAGTAACATCACCCAGCATCAGTAACAAGGATCACTCTTCTCTACTTATCCAGAAACACCCCCCAGCATCGTGTTTCCTGACTAATAAAACACCAGTTCAGTAACCTCACTTGTAAGACTTCATCAGTTTCATAGATGGAGAACTGAAACAAGTAATCTTAAAATATGACTCCTTCTCCATCACATCAGTAACAGACTTCAGTAGCGATGCTGTGACCACTGAACTTATACTGTCCAACTTCAATACTTTACATAAAATAAATATTAATGCTCGTATGCACTATTATTTCCATCCTTTTGTGTTCAGTCATAATTCTTTTAATATTTCCCTTCAAAATTACTCCTAGTCTGAGACTGGGAGGCCTGAGTGATTCCTCCTAAGACCAGTAACATGCAGAATTCATTAACCTACGAGGGTCATATAGGGCAGGGACACAGTGCAGGATCGTAGTAGCAAGGGTGGAGAGGACAACAGAGTTACAGGGCTGAGGAGTGCTATAAGTAGTATCAGTTTGTGTAGAAAATCAGTTGCTGCCAGTTTAGTCTGAATCAAGGTGGGGTCAGTCAGCGAGTAGGGAACAAAGGGAGTTACAGCGGTGACAACGTCAGAGGTAAATTCTGAAACCTGACACTTCACGGTGGAACAGGCAGCGTCTCACTGAAAGAAGAATGTGCCAGATGCTAAAACGGGTGTGTAGTCTCAACCTCGGCATTAATGAAAAGATTGCTAAAAAACTAAATTTGGTTTGATACTGTATGTGGAAAAAAGTTGTAAAGCTGGTTAGGAAGGTCAGAATGGAACACCTCTATGAAACTGAGGTCATGTGCTGCTGAGCACGCAGTAGTGTCTACCTGTTAATTGCTGTGTATGGCAACATGACTGGAGACTGGTTTTTTCTTTTTTTTGCCAGAAATGAGGTGTAACCAAAGTTGTATACTAAGAACCAGGGAAAGAGGAATAAATTTTTATAGCTTGCAAAGCACTAAGACTACTACTAATGGCACCACAGGCATAAATACAATACGGGTAATTGCTAGGAGAACTTCATAGACTTCAGCTTTATAATAACAGAATTCAGCTGCTAGCAGTATAATCCTCAAGAGGGGCTCTTTGGTGTGGTGAAGAGGCTCTTGGTCTGCTTCCTCAGACCGAACCAAATTACCCCCCCCCTCCCCCATCCTCCCTTTACTAATCATCCCTCCCTTATTCCATTCCCACTTTTAACCTGTGGGATTCTCTCCACAGGCATTCTAGTTCCTAGGTAGGGGGAAGGGTACCGTGGTCCATCCCATTCTGTTGAGGTTCTTGGCGGTGGTGTAGTTTGCAGTGGAATCTGGATCGCCTGGGATGTCTACAAAGCATACCTTCTTCGGCCACCACCTGGAATCCGAGAGGCAGCCTCCAGAGATAGACACGTCACCTGAAAGACACTTGAAGTGTCCCCCTGGTAGACTGGAGAGGGATCTTGATCTCCAGACTATCCAGATTCCACTACTACCAAGGACCTAAATGGGATGGACCACGGTACCCTTTCCCCAACTTAGGAACGAGAATACCTTAGGGATGAATCCCAGAGTTTGAAAAGAGGGAAGAGAAAGGAGGGATCAGGAGAGGGAAGAGAAAGGGATGGGGAGGATTTTTATTAAACCATAAAAATACAAAACTGTCATAATACAAGGCACAAACATCTTATTAACCTTAAAACTGTTTACTATGCCAAAACTCTCCCTCCTTTAAGAACATATCTGAATACAACTGCTAAAACTGCAACAAAACTATATACAAAATATTTTCTGCCTTAACCTAACTACTCTGAACAATTCCTATCACCCTTCACAGGTTACAAATATTAACAAAAACAACTGCAATTATAAAAGACCTCAATAAAGTACATCGTCGTATATTCTATATGGCAACCAACAACAAATTTAATCCCATAAGAACATTTAGCTGACTCTGCAAGTCTCTACCCTATCGGTGCTAAGGACTGTCAGCACCAACACACACAAGGGGATAATAAAATCCCCAGATACAACAAAATTAAACCATTACATCACTACAGTTTACAGGCAAAATTCCCTTTTTTAAACCACGGATACAATAGTGTCGACAAAGAACATAGTATAAGAAGTTATAACAAACATTATCTACAAAAACAATCCCCGACGCCCACAGTGGGAGAACCCTGTACTGAAATTTAAATTAACATCTGTTAAAACACCAAGGCCCTACCATCACTTAACTTATCAAAACCCACACACCTACATCCACCCCCTCCCCAAAAAAAAAAGATTACATGCTACCCATAGGGAGAAAATGGACCGTATTGTTCCTTGTTTTCAATTTTTTATTACTCAGAACAGTATAAACCAAAATAAATGGTCCAAGGAAAGGAATACCACTTCCAGTACCCTGGAATCCTCCCCAGCATCAAGGAACCTCAGGTGTTACCAGGCCAGACACACAAGTGCACAAATTATTGACTAAGGGATTAAGGTTGAACTTTTGTGGGTTCACTCACATTCGTCACCAGGAGCATGGGACAGCAGATGTCTACTCTAAACTAGTGCCTCTTCAAGGGGGGCTCCTTGTAGTGGTGAAGAGGCTCTTGGTCTGAGGAATTGAACCTTTTGGTCTCCTTTCTCAGACCGAACCTAATTACACACCAATCCTTCCTTCCCTATCCCATCCTCTCCATCCCCCCTTTTTTTTCCTTCCCCTCCAAACCCTCTCCTTTTCCCCATCATGTTTGTAGCTTCTGGGTTCCTCCCCTCTGGCATTAAGGTTTCTAGGTAGGGGGAAGTGTGTTGGGGTTCATCCCCCTCTGTGAGGTTCCTCAGGTGTGGTGTAGTTTGCAGTGGAATCTGGATTGTATGGAGGCACTGCTCTCTTCCCGGATTTCTGAGAAGTGGGCGGGGTGTCCTGCAGATGACGGGTATATCTCCAGAGGCTGCCTGTCGGTTCTGGGAGGTGGCAGCCGAAGGAGGGTATGCTTTGTGGTGGGTTTCCGTCTGCCCTCTCTTTTGTTCACTGAGGTGGTCGGTAGATGTGAGGTTGCTATCCCAGAGCGCTGGTTTACTGGCGTGACGGGTAGGGTATGGCACAGGTTCCATGCTGCATCTACACTACTTGTGGTCTCGATGTCCTCTCGGATGAGAAGGGGAACTTCATGCCTTCTAGTGACTGTCCCTCCACTGTCCCTCTTTTTCCTCTTTAAGGGGGGCTCCTTGTTGCAGTAAAGAGGCTATCGGTCTGAGGAATTGGACCTCTTGGTCTTCTTCCTCAGACCGAACCTAATTAACCCTCAATCCCCCATCCCCTTTCCCATCTTCCCCATCTTCCCTTTTCCCTTTCCTCATCCTCCTCCTTATCCCTCCCTTATTTCCTTCCCATTTTTACCCTGGGAGCTTCTCTCCACAGGCTTTCTAGTTCCTAGGTAGGGGAAGGGTACCATGGTCCAATCCCATCCTGTTGAGGTTCTCGGCGGTGGTGTAGTTTGCCGTGGAATCGGATGCCGGGGGTGTCCCGATCCCTCCCGGGCTCCCGGGGGGGTTGGATATCTTTTTCGGGCGATGGGTGTATTCTGGAGGCCACCTTTTGGTTCCAAAGGGGGGTGGCCAAAGCCGGTAGCTTTTGGCGGGTATCTGGCCACCCCTCTTTGTCCGCCAGGTGGCTCGGTGGATGTGAGGGTTTATCCCCGGGTTGCTGGTTTACTGGCATGAAGGGCAGAGTTGGGACGGGTTCCCTGGCATTCACTACTTGTGGTGTTGAGGTCCTCTTGGGCGCGGAGGGGGTTTCGCCCTTTCATTCCTCCTAGGGGCTATTCCTCCCCGTTCCCCCTTTTTTTTTTTTTTTTTTATTTTATTTT